>JAAGEH010000045.1:2931874-2962157 GCA_011751065.1 Lasiurus cinereus | reverse complement strand
GCATATGCCCTGACCAGGAATTGAACCGTGACCTCCTGGTTCATAGGCTGATGCTCCACCACTGAGCCATGCTGGCTGGGCCAAAAAAAAAATGTTTTTAAATAATAGTAATTATTTAGGGTATGGTTTGCAGAAAGGTGAGTTAACTGGCACCAAATTTCCAACTTACTACCCTGGCCATTTAGTAACCTTATAATCATCTCTTTTGGCAGTTGCTCCCTGTCACTCAAGGAATAGAAGAATATCCAGGCACAGAAAGCAGTATCCAAGGAAAGAGGGATGTAAACAAGCAAGGAAGGAAGGTGGACCTTTGTCACTGAATCAGCCGCTGCTGCTCTTCCCAGACATCTCAGCCACATGCAGTATTCCTCACTTAGGAGCAACCCTAATGCTTAGATGCCCAGGACAGAGAGTCAGCAATACCGGGCTGAAGTCTTTTTAGGTTAATGCCCCAGAAAGACTTCCTGCATTTTCTTTCTTTAAATATAAACATTGATTTCAGAGAAGAAGGGAGAGGGAGAGAGAAACAGAAACATCAATGAGGAGAAACAATCATGGATCGACTGCCTCCTGCACCCCCCACACTGAGGATCAAGCTCACAACCTGGGCCTGGGCCCTGACCAAGAATCAAATTGTGACCTGCTGGTTCATAGGTCAATGCTCAACCACTGTGCCACGCTGGCTGGGCGACCTCCTGCATTTTCAAAGGCCATTGCGTCACTTTTAATATAATGACCGAGGAGATATTTGAACATTAGTTTAGAAGATCAGAAGCCTCTTAGAAAGATGATGTTCTAATTTCAGTAAGTATATGTTGATCCTCCGCATTACAACATCTTCACATGGAATTGCCTTGGTGTTTCCTAGAAGTGTTGTTCTATGGGTAATGGAACATATCAAATAAACACTCAACCAAAACAAATACCTTTCAGAATTGGTCAGTATTTCACACTTCTAGTCATACTTCATGGACTTTATCACAACCTGGGAATGCAAACAATAATTATTATTAGTCCACTTAGCTTAATGCTTGGTGCTAATTAAAATGTAATACTGTCGCCGAGACCGGTTTGGCTCAGTGGATAGAGCGTCGGCCTGCGGACTGAAAGGTCCCGGGTTCGATTCCAGTCAGGGGCATGTACCTTGCTTGTGGGCACATCTCCACTGTGGGACGTGCAGGAGGCAGCTGATCAATGTCTCTCTCATCGATGTTTCTGACTTTCTATCTCTCTCCCTTCCTCTCTGTAAAAAATCAATAAAATATATTTGAAAAAAAAATGTAATACTGTCAATATTGTTAAGCTGCATGGCAATACGTTATATTATAATGTTGTATTATAAAGCAAACAGGAAAGAGGCCAGGCTGTCAGAACTCATACGTATCATTTCAGAGCTGCGCCTCTATTTATTGTATTTATATCCGCACACTTCAGTTGCTACCAAAACAAAAACCAGCTGCTTCCTGTATGCATTGCCATGGTATTCCTCCTGAGATCAATTGCAGCTTCTCTTGACCAACCAAGAGCGGAATGACTCACTATGTCAATAAGTGTCCCGAACCACAGACACGATGTGGGGGAGATGGCAGACAGCAGCAGAACCCGCTTAAAAACCACCCGCTATTGAAAAGGCATACATCCTAACGCGTGTCGGTCTTCACATGTTAGGACACAAACACAGTCTCCACAAGTTCAAGAAGACTGAAATCACATCAAGCACCTTCTCAGATCACAGCGGAATGAAATCAGAAATCAACCACAGTAAGAACACCCAAAAACATTCAAACACATGGAGGCCTGTTATTAAACAATGAATGGGTTACCAACGACATCAAGAAAGAAATCAAAAACTTCCTGGGAGCAGACAAAACTGGTTTGGCTCAGTGGATAGAGCGTTGGCCTGTGGATTGCAAGGTCCCAGGTTTGATTCCAGTCAAGGGCACGTACCTTGGTTGCGGGCACATCCCAGTAGGGAGTGTGCAGGAGGCAGCTGATCGATGTTTCTAACTCTCTATCTCTCTCCCTTCCTCTCTGTGAAAAATCAATAAAATATATTTTTTTTAAAAACTTCCTGGGAACAAATGAAAATTAACACATAACAATCTAAAGTACATCAGTTTTGGACAGCAAAATTACAAAGGTGTTTTAGCTTCCTTCACTCAAAATTTACACCTCAATGGAAGCACTGTTCTGTAACAGCAGCTCAACCTTTTCAGGCCACTGCCAAGCCTCACTGCTCTGCAATCTCATACTGTTTCCGAGACCCTGGTCCACTAGGAGATTAAAGTGGTGCACATGAATGATAAGCCTTGGTGGTATATTTAAAATAAGCAGAAAGCATGTTCTCTTTAACAGAACTAATTTAAACATGTACCCATCACGTGTAATATATGGGAGGATGGCAGGAAGTGAACAACAAGAATGACCAGAGAGAGTTTCCCCAGCTCACACAGAAGGAAGATTGTTTCAGCCTCAAATTCGGAATGGCTACCTCTCTGAATTCTGGTAAGAATCACTGTACTCTTGGTTGATTAGTCCATCAAAAACAGAGAACAACAACAAAAGCCTATTTCATGGATAAAGTGGCTGTGAAACTTAACAGAAACTTTAATAGCACCCAGATACTCCCCAACCATGGCCAAGTCGTCAGCGATGACATTGAATATAACCAGAACAAAGGACAGCCAAATAGCATGCAGGACCAGTAGATGTTAACATGATAACATAGCTAGTTGCACCAGGTATTATTATAAACTAGGGGCCCAGTGCATGAAATTTGTGCACTGGGGAGGGGTCCCTCAGCCTAGCCTGCCCCTTCTCACATATTGGGAGCCCTCAGGGGATGTCCTACTGCTAGCTTAGGCCCACTCCCTATTGGAGCAGTCTGGCCTCCCTTTGTGGGAGGCGACCAGGCTGATCAGGGGAAGGCTCCAACCCCATCACCCCGCTGCTGCAGCCACTGCCAGTCACCGCAGTCGCCAAGGTATTTTCATCAACATGGACTCCAGTCCCTTCACCATGAAAAAATAACAACTTTCTTCAGGCATTTTCAAGATGTGCCTTTCATAAGATATGACATTTCTCTCTTTATTTTTCTTTTTATTCTCACCTTAGGATATGTTTCCATTGATTTTTTCCCCTTCCCTCCGATCCCAGGCTCGGCCTCTTCCCAAGCCTACAGCCTCCGCCCCAGGATGTAGGCTTGGGAAGTGGTTACCCCCGTCCCCCCAAGCCTAAAGCTTCTGCAGGATGGCCAGCTGGGAGTGACCTGGGTGCCAAGGAGGTTCCCGGGACCCAGGTATGTATGCAAATTAATCTCCATATTTATTGGGTTAATTTGCACACTCACTCTGATTGGCTGTGGGCGTAGCAGAGGTAGGGTCAATTGACATGTTTCTCTATTATTAGAAAAGATGCTTTACATAAAATAACTCAGTCCCCACAATAACCCTGTATGGTAAGACCTTATGGTCTCTATTTTAAAGGTGAAGGGACCAAGTACAGGGAAGTAATTTTGACACGGTCAACCGCTAGAAATTAGCAGCCTGTCCCCAGAGTCTGTGATCTTACCTATTATGCTGACCTAACGGTATATGTTCTACTATCAAGAAATTTAAAATCGCCCTAGCCCAGTGGTCAGCAAACTGTGGCTCATGAGCCATGGTTTGCCACTCTGTTGACTAATAACTTTGCTGACCACTGACCTAGACTCTTGATTCCAATCATTACAGGCTGTTGTTGTTCCTTGTAATTGAGCCCCTATCCCAATGGTCGGCAAACTCATTAGTCAACAGAGCAGCAAACTGTGTTTGCTAACCACTATGGCCTAGCTGGTTTGGCTCAGTGGATGGAATTTTGGGTCCCAGGTTCGATTCCGGTCAAGGGCATGTACCTCAGTTGCAGGCTCATCTCCGTACCTGGGCCCTGGTCAAAGTGTGTGCAAGAGGCAACCAATTGATGTGTTTCTCTCATATGGATGTTTCTCTCTATCTTTCCCTCTCTCTTCCGCTCTCTAAAAATCAATGGAAAAATATTCTTGAGTGAGGATTAAAAAAAGAAGAAGAAATAAAATCACCCTGAACTGGTTCAGTGCATAGAGCATCGGCCTGCAGATTGATTGGTTCTGAGTTCGATCGCAGGTTTTATCCCCAATAGGGAGCATGCAGGAGGCAGCCAATCAATGATTTTCTCTCATCATTTATGTTACTATCTCTCCTTCTCCTTTCCTCTTGGAAATCAATAAAACATATATTGATCCCCTTTCAAATGAAAAAGAATACATCTGACATCTTTAGTAAGGGATTGCACTGAACAAAAAAACAAAAGTAAAGGACTGATAAGTGACCTACCATGTTAATAAAAAAAGCATTTTCATCAGAAAACACCCCAATTCTGCTTTCCTTAGAAACAAAGGATGCAAATACATCTTAGATGAATATTCTCTTTAACTTTATAGAATCCTAGACTGTAACAACATATTTTTAATATTTTATTTAAGAATTCTTAAATTACACTAAAGACTAGGACTGATTGCCCAGCCAGTGTGGCTCAATGGTTGAGCGTCGACTCATGAAACAGGAGGTCACAGTTTGATTCCCTATCAGGGCACATGCCTGGGTTGCGGGCTCAACCCCCAATTTAGGGTGTGCAGGAGGCAGCCAATCAATGATTCTCTCTCGTCACTGATGTTTCTCTCTCTCTCTCTCCCTCTCCCTGACTCTCTGAAATCAATAAAAATGTTAAATTTTAAAAAAAGAATACTGATTTATCAATAGCAGATTCAAATTTCCCTGTGCATCAAGAACTGGCCAGCTCAAGTATCCAGCTATTCAAGAAAGCAGCTCTGTGAGTTGTATCTTACTGATCAGAGAGATGGCCTCCCCAGTGCAAATAACGTGGCAGGAATAAGGTTCTAATAGAGCAGATTGGCCTTGCTGACTATCCAGTCGCTGTGAGAGCACGCTGCAGATAACGCGACCAACTCACCCGGGTTTGCCCACGACGTTCTCAAGCTCGGCACTGAAAGTTCCATGTTCTAGGAAGTTCTGTTTCCTGGAACAGCCAGAACAGTTGGTCATCCCAGAGCCAGAACTGCTTTCGGCCTTGAGCGAGACAGCTGAAGGTTAAGGCAAAGAACAGAGGTTCAGAAAAAGACAGCCTCTTCTTCCAGCTCTGTCTCTGCCGCTTACAGTAGGATCCGGGACAAATCCCTTGACCTCTGAGACCCCATCTTCTTTATCTGTCATAGGAGGGCAATCGCCCGGTGACTTTTTGAGAAACCATGAAAAGTTACTGGAAAAGTGTCTGGCATAAAGTAGTTGCTCAGCAAATAGTAGGTGTTATTACTGTATTCCAGGAATTCTAAAATCAAACAGTAACTATATAAGCAACTATGTCTAGACAGGTTTTTTTTTCTTTCTTTCTTTTAATTGGGGTGAGAGGAGGTGTATCTATGACCATGATGGTTACAGTTTTTTAAAGGTCAATTCATTTGACGGGATTTCTTTGTCAAAAATCCATGCTGATTCATGCCCCCTTGTTTGTAAGATCACCTACTTTCAAAACTCATTTATGAGTAAAATTCAAATCATCTTTCCCAAAGTGAATATTTAGGTTAAGAATATAAGTGCATATTGCTACTCACAGAACTCTTTTTTCCCAGTGGAACTTTAGGAAGAAAAGGGTGTGAGAAATATTCTCTAAACGTCCAGTTATCTCAGTGAACCTATAATGTTCTATACTAAGCTCGGTTTTTATCTGATAAAACTCTGGTTTATACTAAGTACAGTATAAACTGTTAATTAAATGAAAACCAATACATAATCCTATGCTTTAAATTCTTGAAATTGACAAGCAATGATAGGTTTCCCAGAATAAAACCTACTAAATTCTGTGATTTTAATTTTTGTAATGATATTAAAAATTCATGTTTCATTGATGATATTTTTTGCATCCTATATTGTTCTCTGAGTACTTACTAAAGTAAATATAATTTACTATAATTGAACTTTTAATAACAAATAGGAGGCATTTTTATTGTTAATTTTAAAATTCAATGTCTAATTACCTGTTTTCTATTACATAAGGACTTTAATTCACAATCACGAACAAGTATGGGTGGAAGATTGATCCACTAGAAAGTTGTATTTTTCATCTATTGGGTATCAGATTGAATAATCATTTTCAAATATTACCAAAATTTTTATTACTAAAATTATTTTTCTACTTTATTTTCTAATATGTTTTGTTGATTTCAGAGAGAGGAAGAGAGAGTGGGGGAGAGACAGAACCATCAATGATGAGAGAGAATCATTGATCAGTTGCCTCCTGCACGCCCCCTGCTGGGGATTGAACCTGCAACCCAGGCATGTGCCCTGACCAGGAATCAAACTGTGACTGGTTCCTGGGTTAATGCTCAACCACTGAGCAACACCAGCTGGGCTACTTTATTTTTAAGAATCATTTTATACTCGAGTGCATAAATTTTTAAGTTTATGACATGATATATCTATCACCTGAAGCAATTAAAAGATGCTGAGAGGGAAACTCAAATTGCTCAGAGAAAGTGTGAAATCCCATGTGTTACTAAAACCAAAGGTCTGTCTTGATCAAAATGTTCTGAAAACATTGCAACTGGATAAACTCATTCTAAAAATTCCCCACCCACATTGTTCTCTGAAGTCCCAGCCCTCCCAATTCCTTAGCAGAGAATGCATGTGGGGTGGGTTTTTTTTCTCCACATGTGCTTTTTAAAAGTCAAATATATAATATTCAACCTTGGGACATTACAGGAAATGTGATGTAGACTCTTCTTGGTACTGCAACATAACACACATAAAAATCCCCTCTCCATACTGCTTATGTTCCTTCTTAAATAGCAACTCTGTAAGTAGATTCTGTCAATATTTTAAGAAATACAGGATTGCCTCTTCCATTCACACATTTTTAATAGTTCATATCATGGTTTATTTGTTTTCTGTGCCCAGATTTCTGATACCTCAAGGGCCTATAAAATGACTCCAGATTATACAATCTGTGTTCATCCTAAGTATTTTCAGCTCAGGGCTCAGAAACTTGGAGCAGGTTTCAATTTGGGTAGAGAAGGTTCTGAATAAAAGCCTTTCTTTCCCTCAGAGATTACACTTGTAAAGAAAAGTATTAGAACCGTCAGATAAGTAAATATTTTATCAATCAATTTTGCTGACAATGTTACAGCACATTGCCTCACAAATGGCTGATTTGGAACTTCAGGAGCACTAAGAATTTCTGAAGTGACTTATGTACTCATTTGCTTTTAAACCTTAGTGTATAACCACGTTGCAGTTCCAAAACTTCAATTTTAATACTTAGGAAAAAAAACAAAATTAAGAATACAGTTTGTGCCGAGACTGGTTTGGCTCAGTGGATAGAGCATCAGCCTGCGGACTGAAAGGTCCCAGGTTCGATTCCAGTTGGGGGCATGTACCTTGCTTGCGGTCACATCCCCACTGTGGGCGTGCAGGAGGCGGCTGATCGATGTCTCTCATTGATGTTTCTGACTTTCTGTCTCTCTCCCTTTCTCTCTGTAAAAAATCAATAAAAAATATATATATAAAAAAAAAAGAATACAGTTTGCACCAAAACTGGTTTGGCTCAGTGGATAGAGCATCGGCCTGCGGACTGAGGGGTCCCTAGGTTCGATTCTGGTCAGGAGGATGTATCTTGGCTGCAGGCACATCCCCAGTAGGGCACATGCAGGAGGCGGCTAATCGATGTCTCTCTCTCATCGATGTTTCTAACTCTCTATCCCTCTCCCTTCCTCTCTGTAAAAAATCAATAAAATATATATTTTTTTAAAAAAAAGAATACAGATTGCTTCAACTCTTCTCTAGTACCCTCGGGATCTATCATCAAACAGAACTCCTTTATCGGAGGGACAAGGGTAAATGGTTAAGTTCCTGAGAGATCGTGCTGAGATATTCATTTTCATTTTCAAGGTATGACCTAACTCTGTTATGAATTGCTGCCTATTGGAAAAATGAACTAAAAGACCATTAGAGTCTTTGATTCTTCCACTTCATTGGGCTAAGAATTGGCCTTGGTCTTAGGGATAGACAGGTCAGCCAGAAAGTAATCAAAGAAACAAAACCAAGGTCACCCTGAAAACTTCCCACATCTGGTAAAAGAAATAGACTTACAAGTCCAGGAAACACACAGAACCCCATATAAAAGGAATCCAAAGAGGACTACACCAAGACACATCATAATTAAAATACCAAGAGCAAAAGACAAAGAGAGAATATTAAAAGCAGCAAGAGAAAAACAGTTCATTACCTACAAGGGAGCACCCATACGACTGTCAGCTGATTTCTCAACAGAAACGATGCAGGCCAGACGGGAGTGGCAAGAAATATTCAACGTGATGAATAGCAAGAACCTATAACCAAGAATAATCTATCTAGCAAAGCTATCATTCAGAATTAAAGGGCAGATAAAGAGCTTCACAGAGAAGAAAAAGCTAAAGGAGTTCATCAACTCCAAACCAGTATTATATGAAATGCTGAAAGGTACTCTTTTAGAAGAGGAAGAAGAAAAAGGTAAAAGCCAAAAAATTATGAACAACAAATACATATTTATCAATAAGTGAATCTAAAAATTAAGTGAATTAAAAATTTGATCAACAGAATAAACTGGTGAATATAATAGAATCAGGAGCACAGAAAGGGAGTGGACTGATAATTCTCAGGGGGAAAGGGGTGAAGGGTGTACAGGGAGAGACTGGACAAAAATCATACACCTATGGATGAGATCAATGGGAGGGAGGTAAGGGCAGAGGGAAGGGTGGGAGTTGGGTGGAGGGGAGCTATGGAGGGGAAAAAAGAGAAACAAATGTAATAATCTGAATAATAAAGATTTAATTAAAAAAAAACAAGGTCACCTGTTCCATCCAGCACTTACTATGGTACGTCCACTGTTCCTGCTGATATCCTGACATGTTCTTTTTAATGGCATTTTCTTAAAACCATGGAAGTATTTTATCTCATTTCCTCAGTTGTCATTTTCCCTCCAACTATTATTGTATATTTTAGATAATCTCGAAACTGGTTTATTGTAGTCAGAAATTTAAATATTTCTAGGTTGTTTTCATTGTTGTCCACAACTAAGGGGAGTTTTAAATCCTTATTTATAGGAATGAACATTGCCTGTTCAAGAAACACTAAAGGAAAATGAGAATTACTTGTAATTAAAATAGGATACAACCACACTTTCCAGGTTGCCATTTCAGAAAGTTAACATATCAGTGTGCCTTTCGATCATTTTTTCTTTTATTGTAAATCCAGATTTCTAACAGAAGTAAGTAAAATAATTACATTATATGACAAAATAATTCCCTACCACTGGAAACTTCTTTAGCCGTGACCTGAAGTTTTTGTGATTTGTCGTGAAATTTTCCCCTAATGTTTCAGGTATGGAAGTGTACTACAAAAGCTTCTTTGCTGTTTTCACAAGATTAATGGCTTGACTGGCATTTTCTCTTTTTAAAACATGTTCTCTACTCACCTTCCCTCTCAGTGCAAACAGAAATCATCTTGATTTACTTTGCCTACCTTATCAAGAATTTTAAATGATTGTGTGTGCTGCCTCTTACCTTTTGGTTCTGCAACTTTCATCCTCCATCTCTAACATTGTTCTTAACTGGGGTAAAGCTACTTGAAATATAAAGCGATGAATGAATTAGTGTTGAAATTTTAAGAACAGCGGATAGTACCACACAACAGCAAGCGGAAGGCCAGTATCTGTTCTTTTTCACTGATGGAAACATAGCAGGGCTCGTTATAACGGCTCACTATGATTATCTCCCTCTCTCCCAAAGAAGTTAATGGGATGGCTCGCTCAAAAACAAGTGATAAGATGTGCTTAGAATTCAAAATCGTGGCTGATAATAGATGAAGAAGAAGACAGGCCGAAAATATGTCAGGCCTGGGAGTCAGCTAGGTTAGTGGTTATGGAAGTGCATTCGGTGAGGAAAGGATGGGATGAGGGATGCAAGAAATCAACTCTTCTAGAGACAAGAGTGCATGGGGCCAAGACCAGTTTGGCTCAGTGGTTAGAGCGTCGGCCTGCGGACTGAAAGGTCCCAGGTTCGATTCCAGTCGGGGGCATGTACCTTGCTTGCGGGCACATCTCCAGTGGGGGGCGTGCAGGAGGTGGCTGATCGATGTCTCTCTGTCATCGATGTTTCTGACTTTCTATCCCTCTCCCTTCCTCTCTGTAAAAAATCAATAAAATATATTTTTTTAAAAAGAGAGAGTGCATGGGGAAGGAAGGAACAAAAAATCAAACTTTTATATTACCTTATAAAAAAAAGACAAGCATATTCTAAGGGATCAGGCGGTAGAGAGAATAATGCACATACACACACACACACACACACACACACACACACCGCCCCAAAGAAGTCTGTGTTCTAATTCTGGCACCTGTGAATATGTGCTGTTACATGGCAAAGGTAACTGAGGTTGCTATTCAGCTGGCCTTAAACTAGGGAGACTTCCCCTGGAGTATCTGGGTGGTCCCAATGTCCTCACAAGGGTCCTTGAAAGTGGGAGAGAGAAACAGAAGGAAACCAGAGAGAGAGATGTGACAGGGGAAGCATATCTTGTCGTTGGCTTTGAAGATGGAGGAGGGGTCCCCACGCCAAGCAATGTGGGCAGCCTCTGAAGTCAGGCAGAAAGAGCCAGGACTCGTCTTGCGTTTCATTCAGGTCCTCGACAGATCAGATGATGTTCCCACAAACAGGGTGAGCAACCGGCTGTACTCAAGCTAAGGACTCCAATGCCAGTCTCTTCTGAACACCCCCCCCCCCCCCAAACAAGCACACTCAGAAATAATGTTTAAGCAAATATCTAGGAACCCTCGGCCCAGTCAAGTTGACACGTAACATTAACTATCACACAAACACACACACATACACACACACACACACAATTTATTTTATTTTTAAATAGCCCTTATTTTTAATCATTTGTTTTGATTTTAGACTCATGAAATTCTCCCTTATTCTCATTTCTGAAGACCCAAGGAGCAAGAAATTTCAGGATTCAGAGAGCTGAATGAAGCTATACTACTGATTCTTTCTCTTCCAATACCACATCAATTAAAATACACGTATCTCAAAAAATCACAAAACAAGTTCACCAGTAAACTCCAAAAAGGGGCAGAGTCTAAAAATACCAATTTCTCCCCCCCCCCAAAAAAAAGGTACCAAGGAAAAGAACTCAAAGCAGAATCAGTCAGTGTGCCATGTAAGTCCTACCCTCCCCCCATCACCTCCTGACAACAGACTGATCAGTCATCACAATGATGACCTTTCTAATACCTCCATGTGTTCATGTTCTATTGCTGCCATAATAAATCACCATCAATGTGGCAGATTGAATCAACACGCATTTACTACCCACAGTTCTGTGGGGCAGGAATCTGGTGAGTTCCGCTGGGTCCTCTGGCCCCGGTTTCACGGGCTGAGATGGAGTTGTTGGTGAGCTGGACTCTGATCTGGAGTCAAAGAGGGAACGAATCTTTCCAAGCTCATTCAAGCTGTTGGCAGAATGCAGTTATTTGGGCTGCAGGGCTGAGGCTCCTGTGTGCTTGCTGGCTGTCAGCTCCTTAAAGCTAATTGAACGCTTCATCTTGTTACCCCCACACGCACCCCAATCTTCCAACTAGGAACTTCCCCTTGAGGGTTCCTCGTGCTTGAATCTCTCTGGCTTCTTCTTCAGAGAAAGCTCTTCTTCCTCCAGCCACAGAAAGCTCTCTGCTCTTAAGGGTTTATGGGATTAGATTGGGCACTCTTGGATAAACCAAGGTAATCTCCCGATTTTATGGTCAATAGCTTTAATTACATCTGCAAAGTCCCCTTTGTCACGTGCATGTAACATCACATAACCGTGGATTTGGGAGATTAGGGTACAGACATCTTTGGGGGAGAGAGGAGACATTCTATAGACCAAAACCGATGTCTAAAATGAGCTAACTGCCCAAACCAGTTTGGCTCAGTGGATAGGGCGTCGGTCTGCAGACTGAAAGGTCCCAGGTTCGATTCTGGTCAAGAGCATGTACCTTGGTTGCAGGCACATCCCCAGTAGGGGACGTGCAAGTGGCAGCTGATCGATGTCTCTCATCGATGTTTCTAACTCTCTATCCTTCTCCCTTT
This sequence comes from Lasiurus cinereus, assembly GCA_011751065.1. Taxonomy (NCBI): domain Eukaryota; kingdom Metazoa; phylum Chordata; class Mammalia; order Chiroptera; family Vespertilionidae; genus Lasiurus; species Lasiurus cinereus. The sequence goes on along the minus strand of JAAGEH010000045.1, from coordinate 2,949,964 downwards.
CTCTCTGTAGAAAATCAATAAAATATATTTTTAAAAATAAATAAATAAAATGAGCTAACTGCTGAGTGGTGAGGGTACCATCTTTCCCCTCTTCTGACTCAGGGATACCACAGATAATTTCTAGAGAGAAATGGGACACAAAATCCAGAGCTACACATACCAACCTGCAGAACCCAACTTAAATGCAAAGACAGAGCCCCCCTAGGAATGGAATGCAACCCCAAGGAGGTAGGGAGGAGCTGGGAATGGCTCCACTGGCTTACACAGTCTTGGACGTGATAGCAGAGCTGAGGTCTTCCCACAATGGCACCACACCCTTAGGTGAGCTGTTTCTCAGGACCCCACTGTGCTTTGGTGCTACCAAAAAGGTAGATGGAGCACCAAAAAATTCAACACTCACTCTGTGGAGCAGGGGGGAGAGTAAATGTGTCAACGGTATGGTGGAAAGGGACGCAAGAATCCTCCAACATTCTATCAGAGCAAATGACATTCCTGAGCATAGCCACACAGCATAAGCAGGAGAAAGGAATGGCATGGCAAGTATTTACCCAAAATAGTTGAAAATGTATGTCCCCACAGAGAAAGGGAGAAAGACAGCAAGGAAGGGAGGGGAGAAGGGAGAGAAAAATCAGTGGGGCAGAGAGAGGAGAAATAGCATGTAGAAAACAAGAAAAAGAAGTTTCTTCTTTATAAATAGATATAAAACCTAAGAGAGAAAAATCCCCAAAGTGTTTCAAATTATTTAGAACATTAACAAAAATCCTCAAACTAAGACTTTTTTAATGACATGAGAAGTTTGTGCGTTTAATGAAACAATTTGAGGACGTAAACAATATTACCAAAGACCTAATGGGTGGATTTTTAAGAGCAGGACACATAATACACATGGCCACAAATTGAATAAGTGACATGGAAGAAAATTGGAGATAGTCACGGTGAAGACAGATGAAGATGAAAAAGATGGAGATTTTTAAAAATCAGAAATTAAAAATGATGAAATCTAGGTAAAGATAGTCCAGTATAATTGACGTCTGAAACAGGAAACTTCCCAAATAATGTTGAGATCATTCTGAATGAAAAAATTTTCAGTAGCACTTATTAAAGGCAGACAGGCATGGGGGCCACCACAGTGGGATTTTACAATGGGAAACAGAGATTGGGATCAGCTCCTAACCCAGCACGGGCACATGGGAATTTATTATCAAGGAGCAGGGAGAGGGTCAGTGAATGGAAAATCACTAAGAGGAAACATCAAGGTACAGGTGATTCTGGCTAAACTGACTGGACAGGATTCTTTGCTGAAGACTGGCCAGGATGACCAGGCCTCACCTGGATGGCAAAGCGTGAGAAATCTGATCAGATATCAAGGGTGGGGCTGATTCTGGTTACACTGACTTAGCAGGGTTCTTTCTAAAACTGGATTTTACTAGGAAGGGAACAGGTGAGCTGAAGAGAAGATTCAGGAGCCTGAATCAAGTTTGGTCAACAAAGGATCTTTGTCAACCTCCATTCTCCTTGCCTTGTCTTTCTACAGACAGGAGAGACACTCCACTCAATTCTCTTCGAGGGAAAACTATGAAACATCCATTTTATCTTCGTTCCGTCCTTTCCTTTCATTTTCTCCAGGGACAGAGTGATTTACCTGAGGAGTGAATCTGGAATAGAGAACTGGAAATGGTGGCCCTTGCTTCTCATCCGCCTGTATACAGTCTGCTCTCCATCACAGAGCAAGTTGGAGAGCTATCTGGGAGGCATGAGGCAAGGGAAGTAAATCTGTCTAATTCAGGAGGAATGTCATAAACCCACATGGCCTCAGCCCGCAAGTCATGTTTTCTGGCTTTACAGTAGTAATAAAGATAACATATGAAACTTCAATTAGTCTGTCTCCTGGGTCTTCTTTCTTTCTTGCTTTCAAGTTTGGGAGGAAAAGAAATGGTTGAGATTCACAGGTTCTCCTAAATCCAACAGAATATTTTTTATTAAAAATATTCAAAGATATAATACAGAAAAATCTTTCTAAAATGAAAAGAACTTGAATATGCTGATTGAAAGAGTATATGTGTTTCAAGTATATTTGTTGTAGAGTATATCTCACTCATAACTATTCTTTTTTACTGATTGACCTTCAAGGATAAACTTTTAAAATAGTCACATATCCCCACAGAAAAAGCAAATATCTTTGAAGAGGGCCTAGATATAAGGCCAAGATTTCCTAAGACAACTATCCACAAAGTCCTACATGAGTGATATTATTTAACGAAAGAGGCAAAAATGCAGTATTTTTGCTTCCTTGATATTATGTTTGCTTCCTCAATATTATACTGAGAAAGCTTTTCACATTCTTCTTGATTATATAAATATTTGCACATAATCATTTTTGTTTTTGTTTTAAATATTTTTATTGATTTCAGAGAGGAAGGGAGAAGGAGAAAGAGAAATGTCAATGATGAGAGAGAATCATTGATCAGCTGCCTCCTGCACATCCCACACTGGGGATCAAGCCCACAACCCAGGCATGTGACCTGATAGGGAATCAAACCATGACCTCTGGTTCACAGGTTGATGCGCAACCACTGAGCCTTGCCAGCAGGCCATAATTATATTTCAATATATCGGTTTTCTTCTTCTATTTAACAGCTAAGCCAATTGGAATCTATTTTAGTTATTATGGAAGCAAAGAGTGAATTTTAAATTTAATCTTTTTCTGAATATTTAGCACCTGTCTCAAGATAATTTTAAAATGATTTATTCTATCTTACATTGATTTGAAATATCAACTTAGTGAAGATAGTAAAAATATCCATTGTCCAGCCAGAGTGGCTCAGTTGGTTGAATGTCATCCTGTGTACCAAAAAGTTGCCAGTTGGATTCCTGGTCAGGGCATATACCTGGGTTGTGTGTTTGATCCCCGGTTAGAGTACATACAGAAAGTTACGGTTTAATGTTTCTCTCTCACACTGATCTCTCTACCCCTCAAAAAAAAAATCAATAAAAACAAATCCTTAGGTGGTGGTTATTTAAAAAAAGAAAATAACCTGATTAAAAACTGGGTCAAAGACCTTTACAGACAACTCACCAAAGATGAGTTTCATATACTTACAAGTAGATAGTAAGTATATGAAAAGATGCTCCACATGATATATCATCAGAGAAATGCAAATTAAAACAACAATGAAGTATCACTACACAGGTATTACAATGACCAAAATCCAGAACACTGACAATACCATGTGCTGGTGAGATGTGGCGCAACAGGAATTCTTATTTCTTGCTGATGGGAATGCAAAACAAAACAGCCACTTTGGAAGCCAGTTTGGTAGTTTCTTACAAAATTAAATATCCTCTTACCATACAATCCAGCAACCATGCTCCTTGGTATTTACCCAAAAGAGTTGAAAATGTATGTCCCCACAAAAGCCTGCACACAGATGTCTGTAACAACTTTGTTTACAATTTCCAAACTTAGAAGCAGCCAAGATGTCCTTTAGTAGTTGTCTGGATGAACTGTAGTACATCCAGACAATAGAATATTCAGTGCTTAAAAGAAATGCGCTTCGAGAGAGAATCAAAATGGCAACGTAGGTAACCGTGTGTACTTGCTGCCTCCCATAAACACATCAAAATTACAAGTAAAATACAGAACCATCAGAAAGTTGGCTGAATGGAAGTCCTACAATTAGAGAAGTAAACAAGAAAGCACAACCTACAACCAAGAATAATCTACCCAGCAAAGCTATCATTCAGAATTGAAGTCAGATAAAGAGCTTCACAGATAAGAAAAAGCTAAAGGAGTTCATCAACTCCAAACCAGTATTATATGAAATGCTGAAAGATACTCTTTTAGAAGAGGAAGAAGAAAAAGGTAAAAGCCAAAAAATTATGAACAACAAATACATATCTATCAACAAGTGAATCTAAAAATTAAGTGAATTAAAAATTTGATCAACAGAATAAACCGGTGAATATAATAGAATCAGGAGCACAGAAAGGGAGTGGACTGATCATTCTCAGGGGGGAAGGGGTGAGGGGTGTACAGGGAGAGACTGGACAATAATCATACACCTATGGATGAGGTCAATGGGAGGGAGGTAAGGGCAGAGGGAAGGGTGGGAGCCGGGTGGAGGGGTGCTATGGAGGGGAAAAAAGAGAAACAAATGTAATAATCTGAATAATAAAGATTTAATTTAAAAAAAAGAAGAAGAAGAAGAAAGCACCCTGAGACTGGTAGGAAGGGCGGAGGCCCAGAAGAATGGGCCAGCACCCACGTGGGCTGCTTTTTTAATTGGGAGGGAGATCCTCTCTGAAGAAGCTGCCCAGGGGAGCAAGGGGTCCCAGCCCCCAGTCCCAGAGATGGGAAAAGAAGTCGCTACAGGCAGTAAGAACTACGGGCTGTAAACACCAGTGCAGATTGGGGCCCAGTGACACAGAGGCCGCTGGAGTCTCAGCGGCTCTTCTTAAAAGACCAACACACAAACTGAACTTACAAGCTCCCCCTTCCTCTGAGCTCCAGGACCAGGCCAGGCTCTGGGGGACCCAGTCACCTACGAGGGGAAACTGGACTGTCAGGTATCAGGGCAGGAACTGGGGGCGGCTTTCTTCCAGACAGAGGTGCTCTCAGGGACCATAGTTCCCATGTTGGGACCTCTCAGGTTGCAGGACACCATTTCTGCCAGTCAGCCATTCCTGTTTGCTCCACCCTGGTGATTCCCTGAGACCCCGCCCCACCCAATTTACCACCCCACCCAAGCTGCGTGCAGCTGTTTTGCAAATGAATAGCCTATCCTTTCTCAAGCTAAACACCTGTCAAACAAGCTGCAGCTGGGTCAGAAGCCCCAAACCTAGCAATAAAAGGCCCAAGACCCTGCACCAGCACCAGCCTCAGCCTGCCTTGCTTCACAGCTGGACCTCATTTGGACACTTCCAAACTCAATACAAACTCCATACAAACCGCAGATCTTTCTGTAGCTCCTGCTGAGTCACCTCCCTGGAAACCCAAGAGCCAATGTACCCAGTGGCTAGTGTCAGGCCATAGAAAATTACATCTCTACACATCCACAACCGACACACTCAAGGGGCCAACTCAGTGAGCATCAAAGCCTCACGGAAGTAAATCCTGCTCCATGGGGATGTCTCCTGCATAGCAGCTCTCTCACTGTAGTAGCAGCTGGTGCCCACAGCCAATTGACATGGAGATAAATTTTTCCCAGTGAAACTAATAGCAATGGAGGCTCAACTACAATAAGACTGTGCTCACAACCCACAAAGGGGTGCATGTAGAGTGCCCAGCTCAGGTGATTGAGGAGAGCTACAGACCCTATAGAACACCTACTATACAAGGCCACTCTATCAACTCAAGGACACATAGCAGCTCTATCCAATACATAGAAACAAACACAGGGAAGCAGCCAGAATGCAGAGACAAAGAAACATCACAAACCAAAGAAATGGGGAAAAAGCAAACTACTGGATAGATAGTTCAAAACCAGGTATACTGGTTAATAATGTGGATTTTTTTTTCAATAGATGGAGTTACACATATGTTGATATATATGCGATTTGATACGTATGGTATTTTGTTGTATTGACAACAAGCTTCAAAACTTTATATGTCAAATTTGCTGAAGGTGTTAACATCATAGTTACTTTTACATTTCAAAATGTCAAATTTTGTGCCAAAAAAAAGAGCATTTGATCTTTTAGTTCATTACTTTAATGAAGTTTTAATTCATTACTTTATTTTGAAGAAAAGTGCTGCTGAAAGTTACCATATACTTTGGGAAGCTTATGGTGAACATGCTCCGTCTCCAGATACTTGTGAATGCTGGTTTAAATGCTTTAAAAGTGATTATTTTGATTGAAAGACAAAGAACATTCAAGTCAACCGAAAAAGTTTGAAGACCAACAATTATAAGCATTATTGGATGAAGATGCATGTCAAACTCAAAAACAACTTGCAGAAAGATTAAATGTAGCTCAGCAAACAATTTCTGATCATTTGCAAGCAATGAGAAAGATTTTAATGGAAGGAAAATAGGCACCACAATCAACTGAACGAAAGATAAATGGAAAACTGAAAAGTCATCAGTAAAATGCTTCAATGGCACAAAAAAGTCTTTTTTTCTTTTTCATCAAATTGTGACTGGCGATAAAAAGTGGATTTATTTTGAGAATCTCAAATGCACAGAATCATGGGTTGATCCAGGTCAACTATCAACATTGACTGCAAGGCCAAATCACTTTGGAAAGAAGACAATGCTCTGCATTTGGTAGGATCAGGAAGGTGTGGTGTATTATGAGCTTCTTAAACCAGGTGAAACTGTTAATACTGACTGCTACTGACAACAAATAATCAATTTGAACCACACTTTGACCATAAAATGACCAGAATGGACCAGAATACATGAAAAGTAATTTTGCTTCATGATAATTCACCATCACACACTTCAAAACCAGTTAAAGACATGTGAAAAGATCTTGCCTGGGAAGTATTAACCCACCACAGTATTCACCAGACCTTGCTCCTTCAGATTACCACTTATTCCAATCGGTGGCACATGCACTTTCTGAGAGCACTTCAAAACGTACCAAGAAGTGGAAAATTGGGTCTCTGAATGGTTTACCTAAAAAATAAAAAAAGTTCTATTGGAATGGTATCCACAAATTACCTGAAAGATGGGGAAAATGTGTAGCTAGCAATGGATATTACTTTGAATAAAGCACTTTTGATGTTTCCCTTGGAATTATAGTGTTTTCTTTGATTACAAAATCTACATTATTAATCAGTATACCTATAAAGGTTACTCAAGAATCTTCTAAAAACCTCCAAGGGACTTAGTCAGGCTTTCAAGAATCTTAGTGAGAATGCCAAAAAAATGAAAAAGGACCCATCAGAAATTAAGCATACACTGAATAATATACATATACATGGATTCAACAGTAGACAAGAGAATCCTGAGAATCAAGTCAATGATTTGAAATATGAGGAAGCAAAAAACATCCAATCAGAAGAACAAAAAGAAAAAAGAATTCAAAAATATGAAGATAGTGTAAGGAGCCTCTGGAACAACTTCAAGTGTACCAACATCAAAATTATGGGGGTGCCAGAAGAGAGCAAGATACCGAAAACCTATTTGAAAAAATAATGACAGAAAACTTCCCCTACCTGGTGAAAGAAACAGACTTACAAATCCAGGAAGCACCGAGAGTCCCAAACAAGAGGAACCCAAAGAGGACCACACCAAGACACATCATAATTAAAATGCCAAGGGCAAACAACAGAGAGAAATTCTTAAAAGCAACAAGAAAAAAGCAGTTAGTTACCTACAAGGCGAGCCCATAGGATTGTTAGCTAATTTCTCAACAGAAACTATGCAGGCCAGAAGAGAGTGGCAAGAAATATTCAAAGTGATGAATAGCAAGAACCTACAACCAAGATTACTCTATACATCAAAGCTATCATTTAGAATTGAAGGTCAGATGAAGAGCTTCATAAACTAGAAAAAGCTAAAGGAGTTCATTACCACCAAACCAGTATTCCTTTTTCTTCTTTTTCCTCTAAGAAGAAAAAGGTAAAGATAAAAAATATGAACAACAAAGTGGCAACAAGTACATATCAATCAACAATTAAATCTAAAAATCAAACAAATAAAAAATAATAATAACCAAACAAATAAAAAGTCTGATGAACAGAATAAACGGGTGAATGAAATAGAATCAGGGGCATGGAAATAGAATAGACTGATGATTCTCAGAGGGAAAGGGGTGTGAAGGTGCAGAAAGAGATTAAACAAAGGTCTCATATGCATGTATGCATTACCTATGGACACAGGCAGTAGGACTCAGATCAATACGAAGCATAATTATGTATTATAAAATGTTTTTCAGACTGTACACACATTGACAAATCTTGAGGACTTTTTTATTTCACCCCTCAAGTATGAGCCACAATAGTCACTAATGGACAAGTCTATTTTATTCTAGAAATAAAATTTCATATAACTGTTGAATCTTTGTGTCAGTTCTTGTGTCAGGTATTTTTGAGATGAAATGAGCATTGACTTTGAGTAAAGCAGATTGCCGTCTATAACATGGGGGGCTTCCTCTAATCCAGTGGTTCTCAACCTGTGGGTCGCAACCCCTTTGGGGGTAAAATGACACTTACACAGGGGTCGCCTAAGACCATCGGAAAACAGAGGTGTTCACATTATAATTCATAACAATAGCAAATACAGTTATGAAGTATGGTTGGGGGTCACCACAACATGAGGAACTGTATTAAAGGGTTGAGGCATTAGAAAGGTTGAGAACTACTGCTCTAATCGGTGGACGGTCTAACTGACCTCCCCCAAAGAAATGTAAATTCAGCTGATATCCTGCCTACTGACTCCAGCTACACCATCAGCTCTTCCCTGGGTCTCCAGCCTGCTGGTCTACCCTAAAACTTGGGACTTATCAGCCTCTGCAATCACCTGAGCCAGTTCCTTAAAATAAATATATCTCTCATACAAATATGTTTACTTTATACATGTACATATATACACACAAATATGGGTAGGAGTATATTTCTACCCATCGTAAAGAGAGAGAGAGAGAGAGAAATACATCACAGAAACGTATTTTGTGTATACTTTCTATGTACTTTTTTTAATGTACTGACTTTCAAATGTTTGTCTCTAAAATGTCGACAAGCACTTATTGTTGAGCTAATTTTAAAATATGGAGCATTTCGATATTTACAGCCTCCTCCTTCGATAAGGTGAGGGATTAAACCATTAGCACTCCCTAGAAAACATCTGGGAAGCCTCAAGGATGAACTGGTGTCAAAGACACCTGACACTCATTTCTCTGAGGTCAGCCTCTGATCTTCGGAAGGCAATACCAAACATTCTTGTGAGAGAAAACCAGTCCTACTAGCAAACGATAAATATAGCCTGCTATTTCATTAACGAAAGTGACAATGCAATATTTAAAAACAAAAACAAAAAAAAACAGAGCCAACAGTAAGGTATAAACATTAAGAATTTTAGTACTTCCTGTAATTAAAAGCCCTTGTTGTTTAACTTAAAATAACAGGTGCTCAAGAATTAAAAGAATTCATAAGGTGAGGCTGAATGAAACTTTCTGAGCAGAATGTAGAAAAGACAAAGAATAATTATCTTTCCGCATGAAGAGCAAACTATCTGAAATAATTTTATAGTTATTAGTTCTTTATTTTCCATTACACGTAAGCTCCTTTTGTTTATTATCAACATAGCATCTATCGGTATATATCTATATTATAAAGAGGTAATATGCAAATTAGGTTAGGACTCCATAACAGGTCACAACCAGACAGGAGGAGGTTGCACGCTCAGGTGAGGCCCATAGCAGAGACAAGACAGAGACAGGGGGGCCTGCCTGAGCCTGCAAGGTGGCTCAGGTGACCCTGGAGCAGACACAGGCAGGGGGAGGGAGGGGACCAGGGGATGCTGAGAGTCAGGCTTGGGTCCTGGCCTCTCTAGTATTATATATAAAGAGAGAAGAGTACAATGTTAAATAACAACTTGTAAAGTAACAAACTTTTGCTTTAAAATATGTAACTGTGACCGCAACATACAGACAATGGGAATGGGAATGGGACCTCTGAGTGCACCTCCATGGAGAGAGAGGTGTTACTATCAAACTGTCCTCACAGGGTGACATCACCACAGCACCGTGTGACATCCCCGAACTGAGCAGCCTGTGGAACGCACTGCCTGTGGCTCACCACTCTGCCAAGAACTCACTGCTGTTGAAGCTCTTCTGTGTGACATTCCTCTAAAGCAGTGGTTCTCAACCTGCAGTGGTTCGCGACCCCTTTGGGGGTCGAATGACTCTTTCACAGGGGTCGCCTAAGCCCATCGGAAAATGCAGATATTTACATCATGATGCATAACAGTAGCAAAATTTCATGGTGGGGGGTCACCACCACATGAGGAGCTGTATGCAAGGGTCGCGGCCTTAGGAAGGTTGAGAACCATTGCTCTAAAGACATTTTAGCAATGAGCTACTGGCGTGTGGTGTGGGAAGCATCAAAGACCTCTCCTACCAGAATCTGTAACCCACCCTGGGAGCAGCACAGACACACAGGGATTCCCCATGACCACCTCGGGAACCTGTGTTTGAGCTGGGAAATGAGAAGGAATTTCTGTGGTCTGAATTCAAGCCACTTGTGATGACTAAGAGTATGTGTCTACTTGGCTAGGCCACAGTACCCAGATATTTGGTCAAAGATTCTTCTAGACATTTCTGTGAAGGTATTTTTGAGATGAAATGAGCATTGAATTTGAGTAAAGCAGACTGCGGTCTATAACATGAGTGGGCTTCCTCTAATACAGCAGTTCTCAACCTGTGGGTCACGACCCCTTTGGTGGTCGAGCAACATTTTCACAGGGGTTGCCTAAAACCATTGGAAAACACAGATACGATTCATAACAGTTGCAAAATTACAGTTATGAAGTAGCAACAAAAAATTTTATGGTTGGGGGTCACCACAACATGAGGAACTGTATTAAAGGGTAGAGGCATTAGAAAGGTTGAGAACCACTGCTCTAATCGGTGGACGGTCTAACTGACCTCCCCCAAAGAAATGTAAATTCAGCTGACATCCTGCCTACTGACTCCAACTGCACTATCAGCTCTTCCCTGGGTCTCCAGCCTGCTGGTCTACCCTGCAAACTTATCAGCCTCTGCAATCACCTGAGCCAGTTCCTTAAAATAAATATATCTTTCATACATACAAGTTTACTTTTACATGTACATACATATTCTGTCTCTTTTTTAATGTATCTTTTTTGATTTCAGAGAGGAAGGGAGCAGGAGAGAGAAATAGAAACATCAATGATGAAAGAGAATCATTGATGAGCTGCCTCCTGCACGCCCCATACTGGGGATCAAGCCCTGAAACCCAGCATATGTCCTAACTGGGAATCAAACCATGGCCTCCTGGTTCATAGGTTAATGCTCAACCACTGAGCCAAGCCGACTGGGTGGCTCTGTTTCTCTTGAAGATCCTGACAAATACCCTGTTTACATTTGCCCTGGGAAAATGTTAGCGTTAGATCCAATACCTTGCCGATACCTAGGGGAAGGTATTCAAAACACTGGACACTTTGGGCACCAAGTTCTGAGGAAATGGTCACTTCATAAAAACTAGTGTAATCCAGAGACAGAGAAACATCAATCAGAACGTCAAACCTGCCGAGACCAATTTGGCTCAGTGGAGAGAGCATCAACCTGCGGACTGAAAGGTCCCAGGTTCAATTCCGGTCCAGGGCATGTACCTTGCTTGCGGGCACATCTCCAGTGAGGGGCATGCAGGAGGCAGCTGATCGATGTCTCTCTCTCATCGATGTTTCTAACTCTCTATCCCTCTCCCTTCCTCTCTCTAAAAAATCAATAAAATATATTAAAAAAAAAAAAAGAACGTCAAACCTCAGGGAAGGTAGGGGACAGAGGGGGTAAGGGGAAGAGATCAACCAAAGGACTTATATGTATGCATATAAGTCTAATCAATGGACACAGACAGCAGAGGGTGGGGGCATGAATAGGAGGTGGAGGTAATGAGGGAATAAGGACACATATGTAATACCTGAATCAATAAAAAAATTTAAAAACTAAGTTACTTGGAAAAAAAAAAAAGCTAGCGTAGCCTAAGGAAAAGACAATTGATGTCTCTGAGCATCAGGTCTTCTGTGGGGCTTCAGATTCACTCCTAGTGTGTAAAACATGCTAATCCTTAGGGTGGAGGACCAGTGCCCGGGACAGCAAGGACCTGGGCCCTAGAAACTGACACCCCAGCTCCGTGGATGTGCTCCCGGTGCTTTGAGGTCTGAGCCTGTGTGCTAGAACAAGATTCTGACCTTTCTCAAGCTGTCTTCCTCAGATCGCCATCATTACTCATCCTGACCTTGTCTGGGTCACCATTTCTCACAAAGAACCCACGTTATCTGTCAAGATACACGGAGGTGTTTACATGACCCTTCGAGTGAAGTCATGTGGGTTTCTTGCCTGGCTTACTCACTGCGGGTGGGGGTGGGGGTAGGGGTGGGGGTGGGGGAGGAAAGGGCACTTCCATTTTACCGGCAGCGGTGAAGTTGGTTCCCCCTAAAATACCAGGGTTCTCAAGCGTCCATCTATCAGTTTTGTTTGCTTATCTTCCTAGAAACTTCCTTCTTGCTGTCTAGGGAACATAAACAGAAGGCGCACAGTGGTCTGGGGGGTACAAATTCTTAAGATACAGGCAGGCACCAGGAAGTCCAGGAATAAAAATAAGGCCACGGTGGCTGAAGTACAGGAAGAGTGGGAATCCATAGGAGATGAGGTTCAAGGCGGAAGTGGGACACGGGTGCTACAGGACTTAGCAGACCAAGTTGGACGTTTGGAATTTCTCCTGAGTGCATAGGCAAACTTCAAAGTATTTTCAGTAACAGCTCATGTAGCATTTCAGGAGGTTTTGAAAAGATCCCCCTGGCTCTGTAGGCAGCACCAGAAAAAGGGGGAAGCGAGACACCCCAATCCAGGCAAAAGAGGAAGGTGGCTTGGACTAGGGTGGTAGCATTAGAAATGCGGGGTAGAGGTGCAGTCCATAGAATCTTCCAGAGAATTTGGATGTGGACAGTGGCACCGATTACTGAAAGGGGCAAGACTATTGAAGAGTAAATGTGGCCACATGCCATCAATAGCGCCAAACTTCTGAACTTGAACATTCATCTCTACTATTCTTTATGAAGGGCGTTCATAAGTCAATGGATTTTTATTAGCCCATATATGTAGAAATCTATAAAATGACTATAGTATATTCTATGTGCTTTATCATCATCCATATACCCTCCATTGGTTGACTCAAAATTATGCCTCTCTTCAGGTTTCCTTTGAATATATACACTTGCTACCTTTCTGTTGGCCCTGGTCTCCTAGAAATGTTAATTTAATTCAGCACTTATTACTTTGCTTAATACTAAGTACTATGCTGAGTATTATGAGGAATAGTAATGCACTAACTATAACATGAATGGAATTCTTGAAAAAGTTACATTTTCATTAGCCAGACAAACCCAAACTGATGATGCAGCTCAATAATGAAATCAAGTGATAAGTATTAAATACAAAACCTACTAATAGATTTGTGACCAAAAGTTTAGACTGTAAGATTTGAAAAATCAGGGAAGACTTCGTGGAAGAATAAATAAGTGGAATTCCAGCAAAAAGCTGTGTTCCAAAGATAGGATAGGAATCAGCAGGACTATAGCTCTGTTCACTAATATCAAAGATATCGGACACTTTTACGAAAATTACAGTCCTTTGAGGCTTCAGTGAATACAATATTGTTGAAAATTAGGTATCCCAACTACATCTTTCTAGTAATCAGATCACCTGAGAGGATTTGGTTACTATTTCAAAGATAATTGAGTCTAGAACATATTGAGTTGTGTTTCCTGTTAAGTACATTAATGCTACGTCACCTTTTGGCTATTTCTGCGCTACTTCTATTCGCCATTTGTCTCCAAGACAGCAAACATCAGAGTTTGCAGGATGGTTCCATTCCAGGTGCCTCATTTATACACCTGAACTTCAGCGGAAACAGAACACAGGAGTGAGTTGTGATAGTGCAGGTGGTTATAGAACTTCGTGGTCATTTCAGGGGGGAGGGGAAGAGAGAGAGAGAGAGATAGAGAGAGAGAGGAAGAGGGAGAAGGGGAGGAGGAGGAGGAGGAGGAGGAAGAAGTGGAGGAGGAGGAGGAGGGGGAGAGGAGAGGAGACAGTGGAGAGTGATTTACTATGAGTGACTCATCAGTTCACCAACTGAAGCTGAGAACAGTCAGGCCAGGGGAGTAGAGATAAGAACACGCTGAGGTCAGATACTGAGTGGCGTGGGTGCCTTGGGGGCGGGCAGAAGAATTTCCTCTGTTTGTGATGACAGTGGGCAGGGAAGCAGAACAGTTGCCTGTCAACATTGTTCATGACCCAACATGTTTTCCGAATCGCCGTTCAGTCTGAAGACCCTAATTCTTCCTCCATTACATGAAATTTTCCAACAGATTAGGACAACTGGGCTTCCCAAAAAATTAAAAAAAAAAAAAAAAGTATAACCATTAAGGTTGTGGAAGAAGTGATGTACCAAAGGCAGCTTCTCCTGAGACAACTGATGCACACAAATGATGCGAATGAGGACACAGCAGGCGAAGCCTGTAGCTCATCACAGCAAAGACCACTCTCCTACAAAAGTGTGGCTTCATCCTCCTGTGCGTAGGGAGGGGTGAATGGAAAGGTCCAGTTGCAAGGTGGATTCTCTGTAATTTGTCCATTTCACTTATTTGATGAAAAGAGATTTTTAAAGGCATCCCAACGTTTAAGAGTGTCACCTAACACCCAAAACCAGCAGCCCATTTCCAGAAGAAATGTGGGTGAGAGAAACACGGATTTCAGATTTGAGCTGCCAAGATGTTACAGGCAGTGAAAGGAAGAAAATTAAATTACGATCGAATGAAAAGCCCCAACTTCTGATGCTTTGTGACTGAGAAAAGAAAACCAACACTCTTGATTAAGTCTGACCATCTCTGAGGCAACATGCTTGGCCTCGGGCATCCGTGGTGGCTGTGCCACTGGTGGGGTCTAGAGGAAGCCAACTCAACCCGCTCCGTCCCCAGGGAGAGAGAGCGTGTGGGTGTACGTTCTCAGAGTAATGAATTCTCTCCACGATACTGTCCAACGGAGTGCAGAGTGAGCTGACCACCTTATGCTACACTCAGCAAGTGGGTCCATCCTGAAATGTTAGTCTCATTACTCATCCTTTGCCATCAAGAAAGGACTATTCACCCTGAGAAATGTGTCTCTCATATTCTTACAAAGGTCTGAACTCCAGGATGAGTTTAGTACTAAGCAGCCAGGGAATTTATTTCCCCATAATTAATGTTTTAAGGAGAGAGGTTATAGGCTGGTTCCTCACCATCCCCTGTGATTGCTGTGGTTTCTGAAGAATCTCACGGACTTCTGGTGTTCGGGGTAAGACTCCTTCATTGGTATACAGTTTTGCCAGCTGCCACCATCTATCCATCATTATCTATCATGAGTAATACCGGCAAGGACCACTTTCTCTGGGAGGTCCTCGGTCTGACCTGCTCAGTCTCTGCTGAACATGAAGAGCCAAGCGAAGACATACAGAAGGAAATCAGCCCTGGATTCGTTTGCTACGTCTGCCGTCACCAACCACGTGTCTGAAACAACAGAAATGTATTGCCTCGCAGTTCTGGAAGCCGTGGGTCCAAAATCCAGGAGTTGGCAGGTTCTGAAGGAAGGATCTGGTCCTTCTGCTCTTGGCCATCTCCTCTCGGTGTCTCTTCACATGGCCTTCCCTCTATGAGTGTCTCTTTCTCTACACATGGCACTTTCTTCTATAAGGAGACCAGTCCTACTGGATTCGAATCCCACCCGAAGACTCCATCATAAATAATTACATCTGCAATGACCTTCCAAAACAGGTCGCAATCTCTGGTACTCGGGGCTAGGACTTCAATATGTGAATTTGGGGGTACACAGTTCAACCCGTCACAACATCAATGGGATAACACTGTGTTAATAAGTGGCCCTTACTTTCCCAAGCTTGTGTTTGGAGCAGGCACCCTGTAGCTCTCCTCTTATTTAATCACAACCTCCCTGTCTTGGTCTGCTTAGGATGCCATGACTAAATACTATAGGTGGACGGCTTCAACAACAAACATTTATTTTCTCCGTGCTGGTGGCTGGAAAACCCAAGATCAAGGTCAAGCAGGATTCAGTACTTGGTGAGGACTCTCTTTCTGGTTTGCAGGCAGCCACCATCTCATTGTGTACTCACATGATCTCTTCGTAGTGTTAAGTGTGGAGAGAAACGGAGCTCTGAGGTCTCTACCTCTTCTCTAATGTTTGTTAATCCTCAGCTGAGGACATGCTTATTGATTTTAGAGAGCGGGAAGAGAGAGAAAGAGGAGGAGGAGAAGGAAGAAAAAGGAAGAAGAAGGAAGAAGAAGAAGAAGGATGAGGAGGAGAAGGAAGAGGAGGAGGAGGAGGAGGAGGAGGAGGAGGAGGAGGAGGAGGAGGAAGGAGAAAGAGAGAGAGAGAAACATCAATGTAAGAAAGAAGCATTGATCAGTTGCCTTCCCATATGCTCTGACTCGGGAATCAAACCAGCTACCTAGGTATATGCCCTAGTCAGGAATTGAACCCACAACCTTTCAGTATGTAGGGCGATGCTCCACCCAACTGAGCCACACTGTCCAGGGTTCTCCCTTTTCTTAAAAGCACACCCTATCAGGTTAGCATCCCCCACCCCCCTTACCACCTCATTTAACCTTTATCACCTCTTCACAGACCCTCTATCCTGATACAGTCATATTAGGGGTGAGGGCTTCCATATACCAATTGGGAGCGGGACCATAATTCACTCCATAGCAATCCTAAATGGAAGCCATAATCATCCTCATTCTCCAGATGAGGAAACTGAGACACAGAGAGCTTAAGCCCCAAGTTCCAGAGCTGGAACTAGTGTAAAATGCAAGTTTGTTGGACTCCAAAAATCCAGTTATCTGTCCATGGTTACCAGGTGTCCCAAACTAGGACGGAATGTGAGACAAGGGACATTCTGAAAGACACTGCAGGTGTCGTTAACCAGCAGAGGTATGATTCAGCCTGATGGGCATCAGGATTGATTTTCCCTCAGCCCACTGCCCCTTCTCCAGCTGCTGGACAGACACCTGTGGGCAGACAGAGAGACTGTGCTATGGAGCTATATACACGGGGGACAGACATGGGTTTGAATCTCAGCCTCGCCACTCACTAGGACCTAAAGCAACGTGCCGAGTCTCTCTGTGCCTCAATGCCCCTCCCTCCTGGATCATAGGGAGGACTGAGTTAATGCAGGTAACGAGTTTTATTTTTTTAAATATATTTTATTGATTTTTTACAGAGAGGAAGGGAGAGGGATAGTTAGAAACATCGATGAGAGAGAGACATGGATCAGCTGCCTCCTGCACACCCCCTACTGGGGATGTGCCCGCAACCAGGATACCATGCCCTTGACCGGAATCAAACCTGGGACCTTTCAGTCCACAGGCCAACGCTCTATCCACTGAGCCAAACGGTTTCGGCAGGTAACGAGTTTTAGAACAAGGCTTGACACAGAGTACCTGCTTTATGAATGTATCTGCCATCATTGTCGCCATTCTTTTTTGAATTACAACGAAGAAGGAAAGTATGAGCCTTCAGATTAGCGGGTTTTAAGATGCTCCCAAGTTCCTTCACCCACCTGGGCCATCGGTGAGTTAAGGACTATGTGTTCCGACACGCATGTAGGGGTTCCAGAAACGAATTTTCTGACCTGGGCTTGAGACAAACTCCTCTAACTCATCTCTTTCCTTTAGGATAGAGACTCGCGCTGGAATCCGAGAGAGAGAGAGAGAGAGAGAGAGAGAGAGAGAGAGAGAGAGAGAGGATGCTAAGTCCATTCTTGCCTTCCCCTCCTCCCCCCCCCGGCCTCCTCCCCCCGCCCCCACCCCCAGTTCTTGCTTTTCCTGGCTATCTACAAGCTGATAGCACTGAGGCTCAAGAATGACTAACTCAACTAGTCACGGAACGTGCCCTGGTTCAAATCTAGTGTATCCATTTCTATCCAATGTGTCAAGCGGCCTGTTCCAGGAAAATGCCCTCCCCCACCCTCACCCCCCAACACACACACACACACACACACACACACACACACACACACACACTTTGGTAGAATGGGGGAGGGTAAAGGAGAGAATGAAAGACAAAGTTAACAGGGACTGTCGCTCCAGGCATCCGTCCTAGGGTGGGAAGGCATCCAGGTGAGACTACAGTTAAGATTCGTACCCCATATTCCCAGACTTAAGATTCGCACCCCATATTCCTAGACTTAAGATCCGCACCCCATATTCCCAGACTTAAGATCCGCACCCCATATTCCCAGACTTAAGATTCGCACCCCATATTCCCAGACTTAAGATTCGCACCCCATATTCCCAGACTTAAAATCCGCACCCCATATTCCCAGACTTAAGATTCGCACCCCATATTCCC
>JAAGEH010000045.1:2882977-2921874 GCA_011751065.1 Lasiurus cinereus | reverse complement strand
CCACCTTTTCACTGGCGACCTCTTCTATACAGTACATTCCCTGTATCTCAGACTCCTCTAAGGTAATGCGACACGTTTAATTTGATCACCGCCGTGTAATTCTCACCCGCCATGAAACACCTTTCCCATCAATCTTGCCTTTGGGGCTTCCAATGTTCAGGGCCTGGAGCACAACGCCCCAAAAGCAGATTTTCCCTCAAATCAACACGCCCCGTGCCTGAGCAGTTCAGCAAGATTCTCAGCAAGGTGGTGGAGCCCTTTAAACCAAAAGGCACCATCCCCACCTTTACATCTTCCTAGGCCATTTACGCACAAGGACACACTCCCCCGGATAAAGAGGCTCAGCATTGGCCAAGCGGAATGGCTTTTACAGATTTTTGTAAATGTCTGTGCCAATTCCGGAAAGCAAGAGTCACCTGTGGGGGCAGAGGGTTCAGGCAATGGCAGAAGCAAAAGTTACTCGTCAAGCCAAAACCGGTTTGGCTCAGTGGATAGAGCATCGGCCTGCTGACTGAAGGGTCCCTGGTTCGATTCCGGTCAGGGACATGTATCTTGGTTGCAGGCACATCCCCAGTTCGGGGTGTGCAGGAAGCAGCTGATGGGTGTTTCTCTTTCATCGATGTTTCTGGCTCTCTATTTCTCTCCCTTCCTCTCTGTAAAAAATCAATGAAATATATATACATATATATATGTATATTTTTTTAAAGTTACTAGTCAGGAGTATCCAACAGCTGATTTCATGACAGGGTGATGCTCTATTTGGAAAAGGGGAAAGGATTCGCTGCCTTGAGTGGCCTTGGTGCCAATTCTCCGTTTGTGAGAAAGGCCTGTATATGTAATGGGTTCCTGGCTGTCTTCACAGAATGCTTCTCCTTTATGCTGCTCAGCTTTCTGTCCTGCGGTGTCTTCCCTGCCAGTGTGTAATCTATTAGGTCACTTGTCTGAGCTGCATCGCCGCAGGTGGAAGCAGAGGGTCATAATGCTCATTCCTAAGATTGTTACAAGGACTGAGTAAATCCGTGTACAGCCAGCAGTCAAACTAGCATCCGGCCCTGGGGTGTCCTGCAGAGGTGTGTGCAGTGACTAGGTGTACGTGGCTGATCCTGTACATGCTTCTAAACCCATCTGGGAAGTGAGGTACAGAAAACAGTCTGGGAAGGTCTAGTGCATCTGGACAAAGTATCCTCTAAAAATTCTTGACAAGGTAAAAAAAAAAATGGTTTGGTTTTAAAGAGTTCAGCAGCTTCAGAATAAATGTTTCTCCTTCACCCATAGAAAATCTCCTTCCGAGGAGGCCTGTTGGTGTATCTTTGAGCACTGACTTGTGCCTGTGAGAGATTAGGAAACCAAAGAATGGCTTTGATTGTGCATGTACGTGTTTTGCGATAACCTCTGGTTTATGTAAGGATTCCGCTATACGGCAGGAAGCATATCTTGACTGTACTTTTAAAACCGCACGTGATAGAAACACAGATATTTGCAGGTGTTCATGACGGATGGCACTGGTCCCGGGGCGAACCTCCATCGAGCCCCGACCATGAACCCCGTCCCCGACTGCAGGCTTTTCTCACTGTGTCACCTCATCTTCCCAGCGGCCTGTGGAGTAGGTTCTTTCATCATCTCCCTTTTTAGAGAAGCAACCAAGACTTAAATATTTAAAAAGAGGCTTACATCCTCAAACATCACCCAGCCAGGAGCATCTCTGGGGTCAGGAATGGAACCCAGGCAAGTACAACACAAGAGAAAAACACTGCCAGATCTCCCCCTGGTTCTCTCTGCCCCTGTCCACCTGGCTCTGTATGGCTCTGTCTGGGTCAGACCTGCCAGGCGTGGCCTGAGAATAAGGACCTGCTCCCACACGTGAACACACATGATCACAACATCCAAGTGTATTGTTACCAAGACAGGGACGGAAGCTAATCTCTGCCTCCAGCTTCGGGTGTTTTTTTCTGGAGGAGTCCCCATCTTTCTCCTGCAATGACTGTCCTTGGTGGACTCCGTAATGTTAACTGCCCATTACTCATCTAGAATACTAACAAACCTCATCCATCCGTGTCCACACTTAGGAGCTGCCATTACACCAGTGGTTCTCAACCTGTGGGTCGCGACCCCTTTGGGGGTCGAATGACCCTTTCACGGGGGTCGCCTAAGACTATTGGAAAACACCTATTTCCCATGATCTTAGGAACCAACACACCACTCCTCAGTGTAGCAAAGTGTAGCCATGTAGTTTACTGTTGTTATATGAAGACTGTTACCCATGCTACACCACGATTCAAGACAAAATTTCATTTATTTGTAATTAGAAAGAAATATTTCACAATATATAATTACATATTGTTTTTGTGATTAATCCCTATGCTTTAATTATGTTCAATTTGTAACAACGAAAATACATCCTGCCTATCAGATATTTACATTACAGTTCATAACAGTAGCAAAATTACAGTTATGAAGTAGCAATGGAAATCATTTTATGGTTGGGGGTCAGACCACATGAGGAGCTGTCTTAAAGGGTCGCGGCCTTAGGAAGGTTGAGAACCACTGCATCACACTGACCCTCCAAGAACCTGAACGTCAGCTAAAATCTTACTCCAGGACTCCAGGGCAGTGTGATGAGGGGTCTGCGAGGATGGAGGGAGGACTCAGCAGCCAGGGGGTCCCACCAGGAGCTGACGGGAACCCAGCCTCCAGGAGGGTGCTGTCTGTGAGAGAAAGAGAATAAGGCCCCGATGGGCAAGTCCACGTGGGAAGAGCAACTGGAAGTGGGTATCTCATGGCCCAGTGCACGTATGAAACTGTCTAGCGAGGACATGCGCAGGAGCACCGAGCATAGCCCTCCTTTGAGGTGTGAAGGGACCAGTCCACAGCATGGTGTTCGCCTTGTAACACAGGGCATCCTCTGCATGTAGCCTCAGAAGAAAACTAACTTTCAAGCAGGTGAAACAAAACCTTTTGTTCCCAGAACTTGCTCCGTTTGTCTGGCATCCTTCTCCAGTCACCAATCCTTCCTTGCATGGGGTCATTTTGGTGTGTAGAAATAGAAAAATATATATATATATGAACTGTGACATGGTTCCAGCATTAAAAACCAGGAAGCTTTGACTGAAACAAGTTGTAGAACTTATTTAGAAATTAAATCGCCTACCCATAGTGTTATGATGGACAGTGACTAACACCTTCACTCTTCAGATAAGGCTGTGGAAACACAGGTTGGAAATGCTGTGGAGTGAGCAGGAGAGGAGGCAGAGAGCCCAGCTCCGCGTCTCGGACCGGTGACCTCACACTGGCTCAGCTTCAGGCCTGAAACTCTGGGAAAATGTTATCAACCATGGATAAAGACAAAGGGCGGGGGGAGAGGGGGAGAGCCAGCCGGGGGGAAGAAAGGGGTGCAACATGTTGCTTTAAATCATGGCTTTTCATTCGTATTTCCTATTTCCACAAAAGGTTGTCCATATGTCTAAGCACCTTTTAAGAACACATTTCCATTAAGAGAGTTTTAACAGTAATTTTCTCTTTTTCATTCATACTTTATTTTCAATATCCTGGTTTTTCAAGCAGAAATGCAGCATCGTCCTCTCAGGCCGATATTCTTTCTCATCTGTGCGTTCACAGTGAAAGTCACTCAGTATACTGTTTCCATAGTGATCCTGTGATGCCTGCGTTAGCTTTCTTCCGAGACGGTCCCAAAGTACGTCACACGCTTAGTTTTATGTGTGAATATGTTACTGGCATATATCTTTACACACACGCAGTCCCTGAATTTCAAAATAGAGAAAGGGATGCTATATTAGAGCTAGTTCATGTGCAAACCAGTCTTTTCAATAAAGAGCTCTATCTTTGGAGTAGTAGGTATCTTTGTTAAAGAGTTCTTCATGAGAACTACCAAGAGCCAGGGTTATTACATTTTTGTGAGAAGAAAATATGTTTTAGTGAATTTGTAATTTTTTCCCCCAGCCATGGCTTATTCAGGGAATTTTTCTTAAATGTCAAGTGATCTTATCATTCCCCAAGAGGTCAGGATGTTTTTTCTTAGAAGATGGATGTGGCCCAGTGAGTGGCCATCTCAATCAGTAGCAGGCCTTACCATCATTCCCCTTTTACTGATGGAACTTGTGTACATTGAAGAGGAAACATATTATTCTGTCCCATTTTCTGACAGCACAGAAATTGACTTAACTTTAAAACCAATTACTGAGATGTAACACAAAACCATATTCTCTACATAAAACATGTGATTAAACACACACACACACACACACACACACACACCAAAAAAAAACACCTCCACAAGAATAAACACACTTCAGGAAACCAGCCACCTGAATATTTCTTTTGGTCAGAGAATAGTGAAGGCCTTTTTTAGAGAATTACTGGGAAATTAAACAATGAGGTTTTAATTGCATGTGGAAAGATTGAAACACAAAAGACTGAACTAAAACTTAGGTAATTTTGTTTTCAACACTTAATTTGTGGCTATTTTGTGGTGGGCATGAAATACATGAGCTCTCAAACTATTTGGGGTCTATCCTCATCTTTGCTCTAAATCATTTTGTTCCCGCCGAAACTGGTTTGACTCAGTAGATAGAGCATCGGCCTGCAGATGGAAAGGTCCCAGGTTCGATTCAGGTCAAGGGCATGTACCTTGGTTGCGGGCACATCCCCAGTAGGGGGTGTGCAAGAGGCAGCTGATTGATGTTTCTCTCTCATCCATGTTTCTGACTCTCTATCCCTTTCCCTTCCTCTCTGTAAAAAATCAATAAAAAATAATAATAAAATAAATCACTTTCTCTCCATTAGAACTTACCCACCTGGGTCCTTCGGCCTTAGTCCTTGACCGCTGCTTCAAAGATGACTGGCTAACTAGCCCAATAAACAAATCCAAGTTCACATGTCAATGGGAAGGTCTGACCTACGTCACCCTTTCCTCCTCCTCCAAATTACTTCATTGTGATTCAAGAACAGCTGCCCTGAAACCTTACCTGCCACCCAGGTCCTCCCCGCTAAAGGAGATGGTTCTATGGTAAGACATTCAGAGTAGATAGAGGGGACGCAGGGTGGAGAGGTATAATTTTCAGAGGAGCCGGTGCTTGGGGCATCATTGTTTGCATTCAGTCACCTTCATCTTGTGACTCTAGGTCAAAAGGTAATCAAGAGATTGTCATTCTAAGGAATAACTAAGACAAGACCAAATTTTCTCAGGATCTTAATTTATTTACTTACACTAATCTTCACTGCAGATTTTCATGACTTAATCCAAACAGCAACTTGAGAAAATAGGGAATCAGAATGTGTTCTGGTGGGAAAGCCAGATACAGCTTTCTTACACAATTAATTACATGCTAAGTGGCTTTTAGCAATCAACATTGAATTCCATTTTAGTGATTCCAGTTTTTACTGGTACAAAAGAAAAATAACAAGAGGGAAATACTTAAGTAAAATTATCTAAACCATCATTTGAATTTTCAAAAGTGTAATTTCATTACTTTTTCAGAAAGATTGGCTTTGGAGCTAGAATTTGTATGACTACCTCAATATAGGATTGTATTTTTCAGTAGAAATAGGTGGGCATTCACTTTGTAACAACAAATTAATAGTTTCCAGATATTTAAACATGTTGGGGTCAATAAAATCAAGGGAGTCACATGATGGCTTAGTTATGAGATTCAACCATTACAACTATGGCATGCGGCTTTGGTAAGCACATACTAAATGGTTGGTGCTGAGAATAAGCAGCAAAATGAAAATAGAGACCTTTATAAAATTGTGGAAGGATCTAAATTATGATTCATATAGGAAAAAAGATCCTGAGTGACAAACTTGGGAATTATTCTGCTATGAATATTGCTGATAACGTCTTTCCTGATTCCTAAATAAAATAAGAATAAAAGGATAGCCCTGGCCAGGTGGCTAGGTTGGAGCATTGTCCTTACACCAAGAAGGTTTCAGGTTTGATTCCTAGTCAGGGCACATACCTATGTTTCAGGTTCAATTCCTGGTCAGGGCACATACCTAGGTTGTGGGTTCTATTCCCAGTCAGGGCACATACCTAAGTTACAGGTTCAGTCCCCAGTCAGGGCAAATATGGGAGGCAATCCATTGATGTTTTTCTCTCACATTGATGTTTCTCTCTCTCCCTTCCTTTGCTCTCCAAAATCAATGGATCTCCAGTATGTATAATTCTTCTTCTGGTAGACCACTGGATCTCAATTATGTATAATTCTTCTCCTGCCACTCCACCAGCTGAACTGACTCTTACTGATTCCAGAAAGAGCCAGTTCAATTCTTATTACCTCATGACACCCTCTGCCCAATGCCTTGGCTCCCAGATTAGCCTTTGCTGCCTGGGATCGCTCATTTCCACTTGGACTCGGCCATCCTGTTGTTAGTTAGAGTCCTCCTCGCAGCCCAAACACACTGAAAACAAACAGCTTCAACACCGAATGGCCTTCTGGCCGTTCTCCAGTCGAAAAGTCCACTGAAAGGTCTACTAAAAAGCTATTCCAGGATATCTCCTCTTTTATCCTGCTTACTGGGGTATGTTTGTCCTCCACCGTTACGTTTGCAAGGAGACTCAAGATTGTGTAGCATATTTAGGCAAAGCGCTCCTTTCTCCGCGGTTTTAGGAATTCATGGAGCCTGGACAGTCCAGGTAACATGGTATCACTGTTTTTGTTTGAGCCCTGAGAACAAGAGGAGGCCTGTGTGATGCTTTTTATTTCAGCAGACCTTTCAATCAACCAATAAAAAGCAAAGGCTGTTAGAGATGAATAGTGTAAGCACATTGTGAAAAACGCTTGTCCCTTTTTGAGTAATCAGGCAACTCATATGTATAGTGAGAAAAGATGAAAGAGGAAAAAGATGATACTTAATGTATTTCTTTTTATACATCTGCTCAGATGTCACCTTTAAAGAACATGAGAAAAAATATATATATGGGTGGAATACTATGCAGCAATTAGCTTTAAATACAAATCAAACCAAGCTCTTTCAGAGAAGCTTGAGTTATATTAGTTTGGGAGGAACAAACATTAGGATATTAATATATACTTATTGAATATTTATATTGGCCAAGGTACTGGGTGGAAGGAGGGGTGAAAAAGTCCTTTTCATAATCTTGACTGAAAATCAGTAAGATGCACTAAAATTCTGAGTTGACATCATTTCATTGAAGTGAAATCATTAAAGTAATTCATCTCCGGTAACAGAAAGGTTTTTTTTTTAAAAAAAATCACTATCAGTAAGAATGATATATTTCCTTGGTCTGGAAATTTCCAAGCCACGGTATTCTGCCCTAGCAAAATATATTCATTGGGGAATTTTTAACGTGATACATTCGTTTCTTTTGAACTTAATCACCATCTCACATCTCACTTGGTTTCGTGATTAAATGAGGAGAAGGGGATCCCCCCTCTTGCACCGAAAGAGACCACGCACTTGAATGACACCCTAAACTTCTAGGTTCCGCCAAAACCAGAAGCGGTGGGAGAAATGTCACTGTCCCCGAGCGCAGACTCATGCGCTAACAGGAAGTAGCAAATTCATCTTTTTCTTTTTTTAATCCCCTCGCTGCCAAAGACAAGTATTTTGAGACACAGCACTCTTTGAGTCACACTTCCTTTATGTGGATCAGAATCCAAAGCCACTGGGCCACACTTTCCCCAGAGGAACCACTAGGTAGCAGCTGGGGACGGTCTATCCTGGGTTCATCTGGAGGCAGGGCCTTCGTGGCCTGTATTCTAGCCATCTCCTGGGAAAAAAAGGTAAGAAAGAGAAAAAGCTCAGCTTTTTCATCACAGAGTGAAAATCCAGCCCAAACTCTCTACTTTTGCCTTTTAGCCTCTGGGGACTCCTGCGAGTGGTTTTGCTTTTAGCTTAAAGCTGACACACATGCGTCAATCATTCAGAATGACAGAACAGAATGTAAAACATAGACTTAAAAACAGGCTTCAACTACGCTGAAAGGTAAAATACATACATATCATCTTCTAATTGCTGATTCCTCTACCCTTTTCAGCAAATGACTTCGTAAGATTTAATAAGCTCTTTCCTTTACCAGAGGTAAACAGAAAATAAAGACTAGTTTTGCTTTCAGATGGATATCTATCCAACTTAGTAACTGCATGTGGGTACACACCACCTCTCTTTCTCTCTCTCTCTCTCTTGCAGGTGGTGCTCACCAGGAAGGGGAAATCTGTGGTTTGAATGCTTCACGCCTCATCCTCTGAAAGCCAGAGGCCTGCTGGAGGCTGTATGCTGTTAATGCTAATCGTGATAGGGGTTTTTACCTCCGACTGACTCCTACATGTTAGCATTAACAGGGTACGGTGCCTGATACTAGCGTCCACACGGAACAGATGTGCTGTGGAGGAGGACAGAGGAGCATGAGTCACCCTGCTGGAGATTGGGGCTCCATGGTCATTTGTTAAACCTGGACAGTTCCACCTGAAACTCAGCTTCAGGAGTCGGGTCATTGAAAAGATTTATCAGCCCTGTGTATTCCGAATGGGAACATCATCGTTCCTTGAATCGTCAGGCACACATCTTTGTTGTTACCTTTAAAGGAAAACGCATTCGTGTCGTTTTTCATTCGAAGTTGTGGTTTGTTCCTTGTAACGGCTCATAGGCACTTTGGAAGCTTCAGCTGGGAGACATGGGCACTAAAGACATTCTGAAACGGGTTTCCAGGATGTCTCTGTGGTGAGAAATCAGAAGGACCACTGATGGTCTGGCAACATTTTGTAAAAGATTTAGAAGTTAGTGTTTCCCCCATGGAGTCGCTATTTAGACAACTTCAGTATAAAATGAATACTTTTATACAAACTGCAAGCTATAAAAGCAGTCACAGGGATATAAAGTACAGCATAGGGAACATAGTTAATCATGCTATAATAGCTATGTGAAGTGTTCCATGGGTATCAGACTTCTGAGGGAGATCGCTGCAGAAGGTAGATAAATGTCTCAGCACCATGCTGTAGCCTTGAAACGAATAGTGGATGTCAACTATCAAAATGAATTTAAAAAAATACTTTCATTTGAACCTTAAGAGAAATAGAAAGGCTATTACACTAAATTTGTATTTTTTAAACGAAATATTTTGATCCATCAGCATGGCAAATGGTGTCTGAGAGCTAACTCCTGCTCTTTTTCCGACAAAACACAAAGGCTTAATGGACAAATTTTGTATCTGAAATTAAGTCCCAAACCTAGGGTCAGCCGCATAGCCACATCATCATAATGCCCAGGGCTCAGAGGATCCACTTTTCTTCCCTAAGCTGGTTTCTTCATCTACGGAATGGGGCTAATCCTTTACAAGGTTGGTGTGAGATCCAGAAGAGAGAGAACTGTTTTGTAAAACATAAAGTGCTACATTACTGTTATAATAAACATAACCCAAGAACTAGTCCTCCCACTTGGTTAAAGCTACTGATTTGATTGACAGAATGTTTAAGGTTTGGATCTCCATACAATTTTTCTCCATAATTAACTATAGCCTTTACAAATAAATAGCCAATTGTCACTGCTAGCATGTTGAGCCTATACTTGTATTAGCAACTCTTCTCAACATTTTGTCAAACACTTACACACTATAACCAAATAAACCTCTCGAGTCTTTAGTGACTACAATTACTTTTATGGCCTTTTGCAAGGTACAATCTGTAATTTCCGAAGTTATTCACACAGAGAGAGACAGTGGGGAAAAGATTATGAGAATCCTGAGGGGAACATTCCTGCCTCCGAGGACATAGTCTTCTCACCGAGGGCACCCCTTGGCCTAGCCCGGTTTCTGTCCATGATGTGTGCGCTGCCAAGATAAATTCTCCTCTTCACCCTTGGAATGAACATTTGGCTCTGTGGAGCTCCCATGTAGGTGTGTCACATGCAAGGGTGTTTCTTTGGACTATTCCCTTTTTGTAAAATATTTTTTACTGGTTTTTAGAGAGAAGCAGGGAGAGAATGAGTCCTACACTCCCTCCCCCCAGTCTGGGGATCAAGTCCACAACCCAGGCATGTGCCCTGACTGGGAATTGAACCAGCAACCTTCCGGTGCTTGGGACAATGTCCAACCAACTGAGCCACATTGCCCAGGGCTATTCATTTCATCTGCATGTTTATCAACAAGAATAGTCCTTGTTTGGAGTCCTAGTTCTTCAAAAAAACTTTGTTTGCTGCATAAAGGCACAAAGTCCCAGAATGTTAGGCCTGGAATAAGACTAGTCCAGTATTGCCTTTCTGCTATTACAAGGAAAAGCAATGACTAAGAAAAACTGCTGCAAAATGCCTTATGTGAGGAGCACTAGGATACACTACATGAACCGTAAGCGAGTTAATCCCTCTCAGCCTCAGTTTCCTCATCAGTAAAATGATGAATGTACTTCATAAGGATGGTAGGCTAAATGAAACAGTGCATATGAAGAGCACAGCATCTGTAAAACTATGGTACTAGGTGGAGGACCAGAACTCTCAGGGAGATCACTATGTAAATTATATATTTGACCACTATGCTATACACCTGAAACTCCTATAAAACCATGTTGAATGCCAACTGTACCTGAAAAATAAAAAGAGCACAATATCTATTATGCATTGAGTGTTAAATAAACAGTAGCTTTAAAACTTTGTTCACTGTAACCATCATCTAAATCAAATATCCGCCATAGCAGATCTCCCCAAGGACACCAGCTCCGATCTATCCTTCGTCCCGTGATGTCAACCCAGGGAACCTAGATCCAGCCAGCATCTCTGGGTTTTTCACTGATCCCCAGCTCTCCTTGGCTTCTAGTTCTCGATCTGGTCTTTGATGCAGTCCTCCTGACCAGTATACCCAACCATTCCAAAAATTCTTGGAGCATGAGTAAGACTGGGTGTGTTTGGTTTGGAGGAAATGTTAAGTAGCTATGAAGTGTGTGTGTGTGTGTGTTGCAGTGAAAAACAAAGGGTAGCTAAAGAAAAAGGGGGTTCTGTGGTAGATGGAGAAGGTAAAAGGAACCCAATTTTGTCCATGGAAGACTGAATTGAATAAGGCATTAAAATATGCAAGACATGGTTTCTTTTTAAGAATTGAAGGATGTCAAGGGAGTTGTCTAGGAGCTGACTTATTTTCCCCAAAACTTGCTGAATTAGAGACCAGGCCTTTCCTAGTCTCTGTCAGCACCTATAGGAACCCAGAGCTAAAAATACAAAGAAAACAGAATAAGGAGGGGGAAAGTGAAGTCGGGAGATTGAAGTATCTGTAGAAAAAATATTCTAGGAATATTAGAATTTTCCTGAAAATAAAAGATAACCAGTACCTCAAAGAAAGTGGGATTACATGAAAGAGGAACTTTTAGAAAATAAAAAGTCCATCAATGGGAAGTACTCAAAAACAGCTTATGTGGTTCTCAACCAATAATGACTAGAAAACAGTGAAACCAACAGATAAAATTTACACCTAAGTGTTCAGCTTTCACTTCGGATTTCAAATTCTTTCATGGCAATAAGGATAAGGAAATAATGTTCACAGAGAGGGGATTTTTCTTTCCCATTACTGTTGTGTTTTAAGCTGGCCAACACATACTCCTAACCACCTAAGTCGCAGATATTTTTGAGGTGGCTTTCTCAGATACCATCCCAGTGATGTCTTCTGTATCTCCAATCATCCTTCCTTGCAGAGCTCAGTAATTTCCCAGTCCTCTGGCACTTAACGCACTGCACTATGATTTCTCTTGGTGTGTTGATGACTGTACTAGAGGAAGTGATACCCTGAAAGGCTGATCCAACATCTAAACATTCCCATCCCACTCAAATGTTTACTGACTCAGTGCACCATTATTATTCCAACTCCAACTGTAAAAACAGAAATGAGTTTAAATACAGTGAACCTTTCACTTTATACCGATAGGCTCACAGAGGTGATTTTTGATGGATAATAATTCATTATAGCAAATAAAGACGGAAAAGTTTTGCATATAACTAAAGAGAGCTAGGGCAGTGATTCGCACCTCGGAGACTTGTCAAGGTCCAGAATCCCAGGCTCCCACCCCCAGCTCCATCCCCCAAGATTCTGATTCTGCAATGGAGGTGGGAAACTACCTTTTACCAGGCTAACCAGGTGATCCAGGTGCAAGTGGTCCATAAGCCAACTCTGAAAAGCTGGTTTACACCCAGTGCTACTGCTGATAGGGCAACCAGAAATGGCGCCCAGCAGAATCCATACAAATTTAATGTCAGCACCTTTCACACACCATTGTCACACACTGTATAATGAGAGGTTCTGTAACATGGGCTGAGCGATTAGATGCCCTGTCGTTGACCTCTTTGCGGGATGGCAGCAATTAAATTTCAGGTCTTATTATCCCTCCCCAAAGAAAACATCCTAACCATCTCCAAAAATCCACCTGACTTGAAAGTTCCCCACAGAAAATAGTTGCCCTGGCCAGATGGGAATGGCAAGAAATATTCAACATGATAAACAGCAAGAACCTACAACCAAGATTACTCTACCCAGCAAAGCTATCATTCAGAATTGAAGGGCAGATAAAGAGTTTCACAGATAAGAAAAAACTAAAGGAGTTCATCACCACCAAACCAGTATTATATGAAATGCTGAAAGGTACACTTTAAGAAGAGCAGGAAGAAGCAAAAGGTAAAGATAAAACTTATGAACAACAAATACATATCTAACAACAAGTGAATCTAAAAATCAAGTGAACTGAAAATCTGATGAACAGAATAAATTGGTGAATATAATAGAATCAGGGGCATATAAAGGGAGTGGACTGATAATTCTCAGGGGGAAAGAGGTAAGAGAGGGTGCAGAGAGACTGGACAAAAATCATACACCTATGGATGAGGACAATGGAGGGGAGGTAAGGGGAGAGGGTGAGGTGGGAATGAGGTGGAGGAGAGATATTGGGGGGCTGGGGGGAGAGGAACAATTGTAATAATCTGAACAATAAAGATTTATTAAAATTTAAAAAAAAAGAAAATAGCTGCCCTGTGTTCTAACACCAGCAGCAGCCAATCAATGGCCATATACTGTCCAGACTCAGACTACCAGCTCCTGTTTGGAGCAGTAGTTAGGGGAGGTCAATGGGAAGGGATTGGGTGCCAGTTCCACCTTGCAAAGAGTGCACCGACTGATGAAACAATCACAGAGTGTCACTGCCATGCTAGCTCCCTCCTCCACCCCTGTGCTGACAAAGCTTCCTAACCTTTATCTCCAGCCTCCACTTAGGAAAATCCCACCTTTCCTAAATGCTGTCAGCTCGGCAATTTCTACTCCCTTAGCCCGTGCCAAGCACACAGGAAACCAACTCTGAAGAAGGTCACACCCAGAAATGATCCTTCTCCTCTCTTCTCAGCACAGCGTGTAGCTCTCCTGCACAAGTGCTTCACATCATGCCCCACAAGCGTTATTTGTATAGGCATCGCCCTCCCTTCTAGATCATGAGCTCCCGCTTGAAAGGAACATCAGTCTAAACTTCTCTCACTCGGCTCGGGGCCTTGCTCACAGTTGCCTAAGTGGAATGGGAAAAGGTATCCAAGTCTCCACGGACTTTGGAAACACAGCCTGTTCTGTTGCTGGGGACTATCTGTACTTGGCATAGAATCTCAACTTCAGGAACTGTTTTTCCTTGTTGACTTGTGTAGACTCATTACAGATAGCTCAAGCATCAGTGTGGCTTGTCCTAAAGTGTGCAAATCATGAAGGTAGTCTCCATATTTATTTTAAGAAATTCCATAGTTAAAAATATGTAGCTATGAAAATGTATCCTCAATGGTTATCAATAAAAGAATGAATCAACCATAGAGCATACAGTAAATGGAATGCTACAGACTCTACGTGTATCACCCATCTCTGCATATTATTACATGTAGCAATATGCTAAATGGGACAATATTATGCTGAGTAATAAAGGCAAATTGCAAAAGATCCTATATCATAAACCCAATTATGTTTAGTTTTAAAACAGAAAATTGTATTTGTAAGTCATGAAGAGTAAGTATATGCAGGATAGTGTTTCTTCTTGGAAGGAAATGACATGAGGAAGACTTTCAATGGACAGGTAGATATACTGTATCTGTTAAACATGAGCAAGACTCTATGAGCAAGCAAAAGAGCATTCAGAAAGGAAAACATGCTTGACATAATAAGAAGTTTACATTAAAAAAATAGAATATAAATGCAAGGAAAATAAAAGAATTCAGAGGACCAATAAAGAAGATCCAAAATCCAACTAAACGGTGTTAAATAAACAGAGAAAATAAAAAGGGATAATTTTTTTAAAGAAAATTTCTTAGAGCTCAAGACAGATGTCAACATTTTAAGTAGATTAAAAAAAGGAGATGAAAAAAGAGATAGAGGAAGATATAAACAAGTGAAATAATATACCGTGTTCATGGACTGGTAGAAGTAACATCATTAAAATGTCCATTTTACCCAAAGCAATCTATAAGTTCAATGCAATCCCTATTAAATTACCAATGGGTTATTTCACAGATCTAGAACAAATACTCCAAAAATTTATATGGAACCAAAAAAAGACTGATGAGCTGCAGCAATCCTAAGAAAGAACAAAACTGGAGAAATCACAATACCAGATATCAAGTTATACTACAAAGCCACTGCAATCAAAACAGCCTCATACCAGCACAAGAACAGGCAAATAGATCAATAGAACAGAACAGAGACCCCCAGAAATAGACCCAACCCATTAAGCTCAATTAATATTTGACAAAGTAGGCAAGAGCATACAATGGAATTAAGACAATCTTGTCAATAAATAGTGCTAGGAAAATTTGTCAGATGCATGCAAAAAATGAAACTAGCCCACCAACATACACCATATACAACTATAAACTCAAAATAGATAAAAGACTTAAATGTAAGATGTGAAACCATAAAAATCCTAGAAGAAACCATTTTGAGTCAGCAAAATCTCAGACATCTCTCAGAGCAATATGTTTGCCAATACATCTCTAGGACAAGAGAAACAAAAGAGAAAATAAACAAATGGACTAAATTAAAAGAAAAGCTTCTACACAGCGAAAGAAACCATCAGCAAAATGAAAAGGGAGTCCATTGTATAAGAGAACATATTTGCCAATGACACATCTGTTAAAGGGTTAACATCCAAAATATATAAAGAACTCCTACAACTTAACAAAAGGAAGATAAAAAATCTAACAAAAAAATGGGCAAAGGACCTAAGTAGACACTTCTCCAAACTGGACATATAGATGACCAAGAGACATATGAAAACATGCTCAAAGTCACTAATCAGAGATGCAAATTAAAACGAGGTGTCACTTCACACCTGTCGGAATGCCTACCATCAACAAATCAACAAACGACACATGCCAGCGAGGATGTGGAGAAAAAGAACCCTAGTACACTGCTGGTGGTGGGAATGCAAAGTGGTGCAGCCATTACAGAAAACAGTTTGGCATGTCCTCAAACAATTAGATATGGACCTGCCATTTGACCCTCTGATCCCACTCCCAGGAATACAGTATATCCTAAGAAACTTGAAACACCGATCAGAAAGAATATATGCACCCCTATACTCTTAACAGCAAAATTTACAATAGCTAAGATCCGGAAACAGCTCAAGTGTCCATCAGTAAAGATAAAAAAAAGCTGTGGTACATTTGCACCATGGAATACTATGCAACAGTGAAAAAGAAGGATCTCTTACCTTTGAGACAGCATGGAGGGACCTGGAGAGCATTATACTAAGCGAAATAAGCCAGTCAGAGAAAGACACGTATTACATGAGGGAAGGCAGGAGAGGGTGGGGGGTAAGAGATCAACCAGAGGACTTGTATGCATGCATATAACCATAACCAATGGATACAGGGAGTAGGGAGGTGAGGATCTGTGCTAGGGGATGGGGGGAGTGGATGGGGAGAGGTCAAAAGTGTGGGGGGAGAGACATATATAATACTTGTAAGAATAAAGAATTCTTTTAAAAAGCTGTGGTACATTTACACCATGGAATGGAATATTATGCAGTGGTAAAAAGGACCTTCTTACCCTTTAAGATAGCATTGAGGGACCTGGAGAATATTATATTAAGCAAAATAAGCCAGTCAGAGAAAGACATATATCACATGATCT
Organism: Lasiurus cinereus; assembly: GCA_011751065.1. Taxonomy (NCBI): domain Eukaryota; kingdom Metazoa; phylum Chordata; class Mammalia; order Chiroptera; family Vespertilionidae; genus Lasiurus; species Lasiurus cinereus. Next base: position 2,905,772 of record JAAGEH010000045.1, on the reverse strand, counting down.
CACTCATATGTGGAATCTAATGAACAAAATAGATCCACAGACCCAGAAGCATGGAACAGACTGTCAAATCTGAGGGAAGGCAGAAGTAGATGGGAAGAGATCAACCAAAGAACTTATGTGTATACTTAAGGCCTGGTGCATGAAATTCATGCATGGGGGAAAAGGGGTGTCCCTCAGCCCAGCCTGCACCCTCTCCAATCTGGGACCCCTCAAGAGGGCCTAAATGGGCAGTTGGACATCCCTCTTATAATCCAGGGCTGTTGGCTCACAACTATTCTCCTGCCTTCCTTCCTGATTGTCCCTAACAACTTCTGCCTGCCAGCCTGATCACCCCCTAACCACTCCCTGCCAGCCTGATTGATGCCTAACTGCTCCCCTGCCAACCTGTTTGTCCCTAACTGCCCTCCCCTGAAAGCCTGGTCACCCCTAACTGCCCTCACCTGCAGACCTGGCCACCCCCAACTGCCCTCCCTTGAAGGCCTGGGTCCCCTACAACTGCCCTTCCCTGCAGGCCTGGTCACTCCGAACTTCTCTCCTCTGCCAACCTGATCACCCCTAACTGCTCTTCCCTGCACACTTGATTGCTCTCAACTGCCCTTCCTTGCAGACCTGGTCCTTCCCAACTACCCTCCCCTGCTGGCCTGATCGCCCACAGCTGCCCTCCCTTGCAGGCCTGGTCCCTCACAACTTCTCTCCCCTGCTGGCCATCTTGTGGTGGCCATCTTGTGTCCACCTGGGGGCAGCCATCTTGTGTGTTGGAGTGATGGTCAATTTGCATTTTACTCTTTTATTAGATAGGATAGAGGCCTGGTGCACAGGTGGGGGCCAACTGGTTTGTCCTGAAGGGTGTCCCAGATCAGGGTGGGGGTTTCCTTGGGGCATGGGGTAGCCTGGGCAAGGGGCCTATGGTGGTTTCCAGGCTGGCCACACCCCCCAGTGACCCACGCGGAAGCCCTGGGATCTGGGATTTATTTACCATCTATAATTGAAACTTTGTAGCCGTGAGCGGAGGCCTGAGCCAGCCAGGGTGTGAGGAAAGCTCAACTTCCTCCATCGCCAGGTGCAACTCACGCCTCCTGCTCTCTCCAGTTCCGTGGCCATCGCCATTTTTGTTGGGATTTATTTATCTTCTACAATTGAAATTTTGTAGCCTTAAGTGGAGGCCAAGGCAGTCAAGGGCAAGCAGAAAGTTTGGCTCCCTCCATTGACGGGGAAACCCAAGCCTCCTGCTCTCTCCATTGCTGCAGCCATCTTGGTTGGGTTAATTTGCATACTTGCTTCTGATTAGCTGATGGACATGGCTTCTGGATGTAGCAGAGTGGTGGTTAACTTGCATATCTCTTTTATTAGATAGGATATACATAACCCATGGACACAGACAATAGTATAGTGAAGGTCTGGGACCAGGAGTGGGGTGGGCTAGAATGGGTCAATGTGGGGGGAAAAGAGGATGTAATACTCTCAACAATAAAGATTTTTTTAATAAATAATAAATCAAAAAATAAGGAAGTTCCAAGGAGAATAACTGATTATCCAGTTACCAATGAAAATTTAGCATTTTATATACCAAGAATAGTAAGGACCTAAAAATGTCCATAGTGTATACGAGTGTATGGCAGAATGGGGGATGGAGAAGAGGCAGGATTACAGAGAACAGCCTATATAGAAAAGAATAAAATCAAACTGGTATCAGACTTCTCATTAACAACATCAGATACCAGAGGATCACTGAGTTACTGTCAAAGACTTGACAGAAAATTATTTTCCAATTTAGAATTCTATAGCCAACAAGTTGATCAAATATAAGTTGCAAAACAAAGCCACTTTAGAGATGCAAGGGATCGCCCCTTGAACACTTTTTCTTAAGATGTGAGAAAGATAATCAAAGAAACAGGAAAAAGTAGATCCCACCCAGGGGTGAAAAAAATAAATCTTTTTTTTTTAAATATTTTATTGATTTTTTACAGAGAGGAAGGGAGAGGGACAGAAAGCTAGAAACATCGATGAGAGACAAACATCAACCAGCTGCCTCCTGCACACTCTCCACTGGGGATGTGCCCACAACCAAGGTACATGCCCCCAACCGGAATAGAACCTGGGACCCTTCCGTCCCCAGGCCGACGCTCTATCCACTGAGCCAAACCGGTCTCGGCTAAATCTTGATATAAAACTAAACCCAGAAAGCAAGTATTCAGATCAGAATGGGAATTGTTTTTAATATACTTTTATTGATTTCAGAGAGGAGGCAAGGAAACATCAATGATGAGAGAATCATTGATTAGCTGCCTCTTGCACGCCCCCTACTGGAGACCGAGCCTGCACCCGGGACCCTTCAGTCCACAGGCCAACACACTATCCACTGAGTTAAATCAGATAGGGTGGGAAGAAATATTTTGGCAAAATATTTTTAATATCTCAACTTGCCCAAGGCATGGGGAAACAGGTACTCTCAGACTCTGTTGTTGGGACTGTCATTTGGCAAAAGCTTTTAGAGGCTGTCAGTACTACAAAAGTACTGACACATGAGCAGCATAAAGTAGTACCTAAGAACATGTGAGTGAACTTACTTAGGTTCAAATTCCAGCTTTACTACTTGCCAGTTCTATACTCTTTCAGTTTCCTTGTTTACCAAATGAAAACACCTACTCAACAGGTTGTGAGGATAAAATAAAAGGTTCCATGTGAATCACCAGTATATAAGAACCACCAGTTAACTTAGTAAATAATCTATCCACGTGCCATTATGCACAAGGATCTCTAGTGAACCACTTTAAAGTAATGAGAAATGGAAATAACTAGCATGATCCTATTTGTGTTTTTAAAAGATTACATTTGTATTTGTTCATTTATATATATAAAAGGCTAAGCGACCGGCCGACTGGCGGGTAAGCATGATGCCCACTGACCACCAGGAGGCAGACGCTCAACAGAGGAGCTGCTAAGTGACAACAACTTTGCAGAGTGCCCTCTCGCACTCCAGGACCTCTCGGGGAATGTCAGACTCTGGTTTTGGTCCAATCCCCTCGGGCCAGGCTGAGGATCCCGATCACTCTGTAGAGGCCCTTCAAGCCCCAGTCTCACCCCAGGTGCGGTTGGCTGGGGTGGGGGGGTGGTAGGGGGAAAGACCATTGGAGGTTGGCTCCAGGATATGTCCAGCCCATCTCGCCCAGCCCGCCCTGCCTACCACCTTCTAATTAATTTCCTTTCGATGTACACGAATCCATGCACCGGACCTCTAGTATATTTATACATGTAGAAAGAAACTAAAAGGAGAAAATAGGCCCAAGTGTTTCATCTGGGAACTGTGAGGGGACAGGTTATTTCTGTGTGAAATTTTTATTGTGAACAACATGAGCTGTTTTTTTATCCTCTAGGGAAAGAAAAAAGTAAATATCAGTATAAATCTCAGGAAGAGATAGGTAATCTTTATGAGCACACGCAAATATTACATAAAAAACATTTATTTTAATTTACTATACAAGTTTAAATTTTAGGAAGCTACTAGGGAGATGCACTTTCATCTGCAGGTTTAGTTTGATCTTCAGTTACCTGTGAAAACATAAATAGCTTTACTTTTCTAATAAGCAGTTTTCATTTTATCCTTTACCCACCATTTAAAATTATTCCATAGTCCTTCCCTTACAATGACCTTTGCCTGTCTCCTTCCATAGTAATTATTACTTAAAGTTAAGTAGAAAGAGAAGAAAACTTTTAAGTCCAAGTTCTCAATACAAATGATCAAGTAAAGCACAACTCCATTAAAAATATAACCATATAACCTGAGGCTATAGCTAGGCTTCTCCAGTTTGTCATTTTATTTTTCATCTATTAAATGAATCATTAGGAAAAAATACACACACACACACACACACACACACACAAAGTAAAATAAAATGAATCATTAATGTAAGAAAAACACCAGCAGTACTCTGACAAAGTATTTTAAATCAATCTATTTTGTTGGGAGGTAGAATTCTATTTTGAACATAGAATATTACCGGCTTAGTACCAATAGGTATCTGTATGTTCATATAATAAGTCCTCAATGACATCAATAGGTTCTGTGACCTTACATCAAACTACACATAAAGAAACCAATTATACTGTAGGCTAACTGATACAAACAACAGATAAGTTTCTATAGTATCTCATCTTTATAGCAAGACATTAAAACGAAGGAAACAACCTGCAGTATATCTATTCTGTCACTCAGACACATCAATTAAACAGGACTAATCTATTCCTTATTACCCAAACACCTGCTCCACCTCCTGCATTATCTATTTCAATGGAGGCTCTATCCAGCCGCCCACACTGGGCACTGGAAAATCCACAGTTCTCTTACCTGATAGTCAATCAAGAATCCTACTAACTCTACCTTAGTAACTTTCACAGCCATTCTCGCTGCCGTGCCTGAACTTTAGAACCTCATCATTGTCTATCTCCCTACGAAGAGTGCTAACTTAAGTTGCAGCTACTTTCCACACAACCCCCAGAATGAGCTTTTAAATGAATCAACAGGAATAGCTGCTGATAGGTCACTTCCTGTTAAAATTCTCCTGACCCCAATCACCGTCAGGAGGGGGATGCAAAAGCTAAGTCACCCTGAGGAGGGAATGTAAATTCTAAATCGGGGAAGATGAGCCCGATACACTGTTTCAACTAATTTCTTTGGACTCATCACCCACTCTACATGTGACATATATTCGGATTCCTCTTACATTCACCATGTTCTCCTGACCTCCATGCCTCTCTACAAGTTACCACCGGCAATGCATCCCCCAGCAAATTACCTGCCTGGCCCACTTTCATTCATCCTTTAAAACCAGCTTAAGAGACTCCGATTGCGGGGAACCTTCCTTCACCAACCCCCCAGCTTGGTTTGGGTTCCACTCCTCTGTGGGAGCCCCATAGGTACACCTGAACTGTCTGCTTATGTCTAGTTACTGCATTAAAGTAACTTCCTTGGAGAAAGTGAATTGATTTTATTCATTTTTGTATGCACAGGTCCTGCCATAAAACACTCTTAAGTCCAGGTTAGCTGAATCAATGAATCATATGTTTAACCTTGTAGAGAGCGGCTCTAGGGTCAAGCCTCAGGCTGACCTGTGGCAGAGCCACAAACAAGTCCCAGCCTGGAGGGCAGATCTCTCCTAGCATTGTAAGCCTGACCTTGTAGCCTCCCTAATTCCTTCCTATGTAGCTAATGGGCTGTGGGAGGTGCAGCAAGTGGTGCCAAAACAAGACATTTGTATACATGTTGATCTACCCTTGTCCTAATCAGACTATAAAATAAAGCTTTGGCTTGCAAGCTGGGTCTTTTGTGTCCTCATCCAGGCACAGGAGATCCACCAAGCCCCAGCTGTATTCTCTTGTCTGTCTTTTCTTCAACCCTTCGCCACCCCTTCTCAGGTTCACCCTTGGCCATGCTGGCGCAGCACATAACCTACTCTTTTTAGACAAGCAAAATGGACAGTAGAAGAAACCTGAACCAGAACAAATGTTTCTACTAGTCTAGGTTCCTAGGCCTGCTATTTTTCTGCATTTTTCCTTGCTTTAAAGTATTCAGTTATTATCCCTTCTTGAGTTTCCCTTAATTAACACTCATTCCTTCTCTTTCCTTCATCTGAAATGATCATTGTAACCAACCAAAGAGACAAAGTTATTCCATTCATTCAAATACACTCTCTCATCAAAATTACATAAATTTTACACAAAACCATTGTGACTAACAGTAAGTTCTACCTATAACTTTATTAATAAAAACTAAATATAAATATCGTCATAAAAATAATCAATAAATAATTATTGGGTAAGCCCCTGGATGCCAAATGTTGGGCTCAAAATTTGGGATTATAGATACATTAACAAGCCCTGAATGGGTTAATAGACTGAGTTTAAATGCACTAGCAAAAACAAGCAGAAAACAACACAAGGAGGTATATCATCATGCCAAAAATGTACAAATGGATATTTGGTAAGCAAGTACTCTGAGAATGTTTCATGGAGAAGGTGAAAGTTGGACGAGGTACTGAAGAGTGAGTAGGATGTAAACAGACAAAAAGAGAGTGGGAATGAAATCCAGATGGAAGAACTGTGGGAAGAAATGAATAAACTTGAAGACAAGTTTGAAGTGTGCTGATTAGCATGCTTGCAAGCTTCATGGAAAATTAGGGGAACTAGGAAAGGCTTCATGCAATGTGGCTGGATTACACAGGACAGCTATTAGATAATTTAAGTAAAATAGCAACACTTAATCTATGAAAGGGTGAATAGGGATAGTAATGGTCAAGAAAAATCATCATTCCTGATTGTGAAATTTAAATGGTAATGACAGCATAAACTACAAAAACACAAGTAATTAAATTTGTTTTTCAGGACATTTGCACATTTAATGTCAATAGTCAAGACAGCTTTAAAATATATCTGACAAATCTTAATCCTTAATGTTCATTAGGTATACAAAAATATTACTACTGTAAGACCCAATTAACACCATTACAACCTTTAAGAACTATTACTACTACATAAAATATTCTTATTTCTCTTCAAGTTCTATAGTGTCATTTCCATAATATTAATAAATAAACTCAAAAGAGGATTACAAACTACAATTTTTCTCTTGCCAAAATACTGCTGGGTAAACAACCACAAAACTGCTTTAGCTACTGAGACAACTAATTAATTTTTTCTTTCTTTCTCTTTCTTTTTTTGTTGTTGTTGTTTAATTTTAATGAATGTCTTTGTAGAAGAGTCTCACAGGCTGTCAAAAACACTTACCAATTTCCGAGACCTTTCCAATAACTTAGTCCATATCGTAAAATGTGCCTGGAAAAGAAAAGATTTACTATGAAAAATAAATCAGTACAGTTAAAATAAAAGGGGCTGAGTCTTTATATTTATATATATCCCCCTTTATATTTATATATACACATATATGTATTGCCCTTTATATTTATTTACATATATATATGTATATATATATCCCTTTATATTTATATATACATATACGTATATATATACATATATATCTCCCCTTCCTCCCCGCCCCCCCACCCCTGAGAGAGGAAGGGAGAGGGAGATAGAAACATCAATGATGAGAGAGAATTATTGATCAGCTGCTTCCTGCATGCCCTGTACTGGGGCTTGAGCCCGAAACCCAGGCATGTGCCTTGACCAGAATTGAACCCAGGACCCTTCAGCCTGCAGGCCAACGCTCTATCCGCTGTCAAACCAGCTAGGGTGGGGACTGAGTTTCTATACAAGTTTTAAACAAAACAAACACATAAAAAGTTAGTCAATACTAATGAGGCTAAATGGTTATAAATATGGATTAGAGTAGGAGAAAGGTACCATGCAGTGCAGCTGCTTTGTTTGGCATTTAAGAAAAAGTCTTAAGCCTGAATATGCCATTCTTCCTCTGCTGTTGTTAATCACTATCGTCACTGAAAGCATTCCTTATAATGGGAAGAAAAGTCTGTCTCCTTGCCCACACATTATGGTTCTTTCCTTAAGTAGCCAATTTCAACATGCTACAGGTCATTTTTCAAACCATAATCAAGCACAAGGAGAGATTCATTAAGAACCAACTGTGACATCATCACACTGAAATGACAGACCTAGAGAATTCAGCAAATCACCCTCAAGAACAAGTAAAAATAAGAGACAATAGTAAAATTGTAGGGCTAATTTCCTTAATCCTTAACAATTGTATGTAGTAGAGGATTAATCAGAACTCATTAATAAAAACTGTCAAAATGCATAATGACCACATCAATTTTATTAAGTCAGTTGAAGGGGTTACTGAGGGACATGGGTGGGCCAGTGACCACTTCATAGTGAAGGAGCTGCTAAAATTTATAATAAAAGGTAAAATCACGAGATTTAGCCTGAGATAAGAGGGAGGTGGATGTCTGCAGAGGTCTGAAAGCTGCAGCTGGCGGAGGCACCCACCGAACAGCCGGGGACCCAGAGCACGGCTCTCCAGGTGGCACGGATGTGCGGGCGGCGGATTCGGAGATCCACACGGCACACGGAAAGTTTGTGCCTTTCAATCAACTTAGGAGAGAGAACTACATAACCAGACACCCGGAGAAGAAAGACCATGGGCAGAAAAAGAAACAGCCCACATAAGACAGAAAGGCAGGTTGCACCAGAAAAGGAAGTAAACGAAATAGAAGCAGAAATAAGCCTGCCAGAGAAAGAGTTCAGAGAAATGATCACAAGGTGGGTGAAAAGAATGGAAGACAAAATCGACAATCTGAGTAAGCGCCAAGAGGAAATGAAGAAGACCCAAGAAGAGTTGAAGAAGCAGCAAGAAGAAATGCAGAAGAACCTAGAGGAGGTGCAGAATAAACAAGAAGAAATGAAAAATGACATCACTGCTATAAAGAACTCAATAGAAAGCATCAAAAGTAGACTAGAAGAAGCAGAGGACCGCATCAGTGAGCTAGAAGACACAGTAGGAAAAAATACCCAAGGACAGCAGCTTCTAGAAAAAAAAGTTAAAAAGCAAGAGGAGAGTCTAAGGGAACTTTGGGATAACATGAAACAAAACAACATCCGCATAATTGGGGTTCCAGAAAGAGTGGAAACTGAACAAGGATTAGAGAACGTGTTTGAAGAAATAATGACAGAAAATTTCCTCAATATAGGAAAGAAAAAACCCACACAAATCTAAGAAGCTCACAGAGTCCCAAGCAAAATGAAACCCAACAAACCGACACCAAGGCACATTATAATTAAATTGGCAAACACCAACGACAAAGTAAGAATCTTAAAAGTAGCCAGAGAGAAACAGAAAGTTACCTACAAGGAACCCCCATAAGACTAGCTACTGACTTCTCAACAGAAACTCATCAGGCCAGAAGGGAATGGAATGAAATACACAAAGTCATGCAAAGGAAGGGTCTGAATCCAAGAATACTGTACAATGCAAAATTCTCAATCAAAATTGAAGGTGAAATCAAAAGTTTCACAGACAAAAAAGGACTAAGGGAATATATTACCACCAAACCAGCAATGCAAGAAATGTTAAAGGGTCTGCTGTAATAAAAAGAAAGAGGAAGCAAAGAAGGAACTTGGGGGTAAGGACTAAAAATGGCAACAGATAAGTACTTATCAATAATAACTTTAAATGTAAACAGATTAAATGCTCCAATCAAAAGACATAGGATAACCGATTGGATAAGAAAACATGATCCATATATCTGCTGTCTGCAAGAAACCCACCTCAGGAAAAGAGATGCACACAAATTGAGGGTGAAGGGATGGAAGATGGTATTTCAGGCAAATGGAAATGAAAAAAGAGCTGGGGTTGCAATACTTATATCTGACAAATTAGATGTCAAAGTGAAGGACATAATAAGAAATAAAGAAGGCCACTTCATAATACTAAAGGGAACAATCCAACAAGAAGAAATAACTCTGGTAAGCATATATGCACCCAATATAGGAGCACCTAAATACATAAAAAAACTCTTGGAGGATATTAAGGGAGAGATTGACAGCAATACAATCATAGTAGGAGACATTAATACCCCACTGTCACCTTTGGATAAATCCTCTAAACAAAAAATCAGCAAAGAAACATCAATCCTAAACGACTCACTAGACCAGATGGAATTAATTGACACCTTCAGAACATTTCACCCCAAAGCCACAGAATATACATTCTTCTCCAGTGCACATGGGTCATTTTCAAAGATAGATCATATGTTGGGTCATAAGAAAAGTCTCTTCAAATTCAAGAAGATAGAAATCATATCAAGCATTTTCTCAGACCACAGTGGCATAAAACTGGAAATCAACTATAATAAAAACAATAGAAAGAAATCAAACACCTGGAGACTAAACAGCATGCTATTAAACGACTGGGTAACCAGAGAGATCAAGGAAGAAATAAAAAACATCATGGCAACAAATGACAATGACAACACAACAATACAAAATTTATAGGACACAGTGAAAGCAGTCTTGAGAGGGAAGTTCATAGCTCTACAAGCCTACTGCAAAACAGGAAACAATGGTAATAAATTACCTAACCCTACAACTCAAAGAGCTAGAACGAGAGCAACAAGAAAAGCCCAGTGTACTCAGAAGGAAGGAAATAGTGAAGATCAGAGCGGAGATAAACAACTTGGAGACCAAAGAAACAATTCAAAAGATCAACAAAACAAAGAGCTGGTTCTTTGAAAGGATAAACAAGATTGATGGACCTTTAGCCAGGCTCACCAAGAAGCAAAGAGAGAAGACCCAAATAAACAAAATCAGACATGAAAGAGGAGAGATAACAACAGACCCTGTGGAAATACAAAGGATTGTTAAAAAATACTATGAACAACTCTATTCCAACAAATTGGACAACCTGCAAGAAATGGACATTTTCCTAGAAAAATATAACCTCCCAAAACTCAATGAGGAGGAAGCCAAACATCTCAATAGTCCAATAACTATGGAAGAAATTGAAGCAGTCATCAAAAAGCTTCTGGCAAATAAAAGCCCGGGACCAGATGGCTACACAGGAGAGTTTTACCAAACATTCAAGGAAGAATTAAAACCTATCCTCCTCAGACTATTCAAAAACATTCAAGAAGAAGGAACACTTCCAAACACTTTCTATGAAGCCAGAATCACCCTAATACCCAAACCAGATAAAGATAACACAATGAAAGAGAATTATAGGCCAATATCTCTCATGAACATAGATGCCAAAATTCTCAACAAAATTCTAGCAAATCGGATCCAACAAAACAACAAGAAAGATCACTGTATGGGAGAACATATTTGCAAATGTTATCACTGATAAAGGTTTAATCTCCAAAATCTACAGCCAACTTATACAACTTAATAAAAGGAAGATAAACGATCCAATAAAAAAATGGGCAACGGACCTAAATAGAACCTTTTCGAAAGACGACAGAAGGGAAGGCCAAGAGACACATGAAAACATGTTCAAAGTCACTAATCATCCGAGAGATGCAAATCAAAACGACAATGCGATACCATCTTACACCAGTCAGAATGGCTATCATCAACAAATCAACAAACGAAAGTGTTGGCGAGGATGCGGAGAAAAAGGAACCCTTGTGCACTGTTGGTGGGAATGCAGACTGGTGCAGCCACTGTGGAAACAGTATGGAGTTTCCTCAAAAAACTAAAAATGGATCTCCCATTTGACCCTGTAATCCCACTCTTAGGAATTTATCCTAAGAAATTACAAACACCAATCAGAAAGGATTTATGCACTCCTATGTTCATAGCAGCACAATTTACAATAGCTACAATTTGGAAACAGCCTACGTGCCCATCAGCAGATGAGTGGATCAGAAAAATGTGGTACATCTACACAATGGAATTCTATGCTGCCATTAAAAAGAAGGAACTCTTACCATTTGCAGTAACCTGGTTGGAATTGGAGAACCTTATGCTTAGTGAAATAAGCCAGTCAGTGAAGGAGAAGCACCATATGATCTCACTCACTTGTGGATAATAAAGAACATTATAAACTGATGAACAAAAGGATAGATAAAGAGGCAGAAAAGCATCAAACAGACTGTGAAATTATAGCAGGAAGATTAAGGAGAGATGGGGTAGATAAGAGATCAATCAAAGGAATTGTATGCATGCATATAAACATAACCAATGAACATAGACACTGGGGGGTTGGGGTATGCCTGGGAGGGAGGGGGGCAATGGGGAGATATGTATAAAAAAATTAATAAAAATTTAAAAATAAAAAAAAAATAAAGTAAAATAAAAATAAAAAAAAGGTAAAATCACTAACTCTATCCATGCCAATCCTTCTGGAGAACAGAGCAGCGTTGCTATGTTTAAAGGGAAAACCACGGCTGACTCGGGGAGAATGAAAAGCTGGTGCAGAGACCTTACAGCAGGGTGGGGAACATCCAGCCCTCGGGCCATATTAAGGCCCCAGAAATCATTTGGTCCGGCCTTGCCCAGGGAACCGCAGGTGGGATTCAAAATTCAATAAATCTAGGAGCTTTCGTCCTAGCAACATAAATTTCTATTAAGTGAAGACTATTATAAATATCCAAAAAATATAAGAAAAGAATTAGCAAGGATGAGAGCAATATGGAACATGATAGGCTTTGGGTCATGAATGGACCATCAAAATTAGGAAGAGCATGGAAAATAAATCAGTACAGTTAAAATAAAAGGGGCTGAGTCTTTATATATATATATTCCCAGAGAGGAAGGGAGAGGGAGAGATAGAAACATCAATTCTGGTCAAGGGCAAATGCCTGGGTTGTGGGCTCGAGCCCTAGTATTGGAGGTACCAGTGTGCACTCCAATATTCTTCGTACACCCTCTCCTATATCAATTTGAAAGATTATAAGTGCTATCTCTATTTGTTTTCATTTTTCCAAGGAATGCTTCTCCTTCAAATTATCTGTTTATATCTTGTTTTTAATTATCTGTTTATATCCTGTTTATAATTGTTTTTAAATCATAAACTCAAGTTTATAAAATATCATCATCATACAACTTAATGAAAATTAAATGTTATGTCCTTCATATTGCTATAAAAATCAAGACTAACTCATATGTGAGATATAATGATCAACATAATTTAGTGATCAAAAATAGATCCAGAGACAAATGGTAGGGGAGGGGGGGATAGAGAGCAACCAAAGGACATGTATGCATGCAGATTAGCATAACCAGTGACACACACTGGAGCAGTGGGGGCTTGCTCAGAGTGGGAATGGCTGTGGGGGCGGGGGGCGGGTCAACTGGGGAAAAAGGAGACATATGTAAAACTTTAGACAATAAAAAAAAATCAAGACCAGAATTACACTCATACCCAAACTGGATGTCCTGACACTTTCTTTCACTGTACTTACTCTTAAGTGAACAGGTAAAGAGAGACCCTGGAATCTTCGTACAAGACTTGACCCAGTATCCTGCAGATTGTGAACCGCTGACACTTCAAACTGGGAACAAATACTTGTTCTTGGAATAAGAGGGCCTTCAGTCACATCAATGAAGTCACCAAATCTGATTTGATTTTAAAAATAAATAAAACCTCAAAATCAAATGATTTACAATACATTGCGGGGAGGGGAAAATCTATCCATTCTCTTTGCTGCTACATCTCTAACCAAGAGCATTCTACATGTCTCGATTCAGTCTCCAATGGCCATGACATAAAAATCTCAAGTGAAGAAGTTAAAGTTAAAGTTAAGTGAACCTTCTTCTAGATTAGTATTGATGTAACTAGAGATTTTTAAGATCACTAAGCACATCATCCTATCAAGTAGATCCAATGTCTAAAACAGACAGCTTACAAGCTTACAACTCACTGCAGCAGAGTTTAAAATTCAGTATATAGGACAAAAACAAAGGAGTTTTCTAGAGGAAAAAGTTAAGTCCAAATCCAGAAAACATGAGGCTGAGTAGTAAACAGTCGCTGACCATGAAATGAGTTTGCATAATGCGTTCTTACCGCTCTCATCTCAGAGTTGGAAAGTACATTCCAATTTAACTTCCTTATATATAAGTGTAACTAATTAATCAAATTATCATGTGTAACTCATAATTATGGATATTTTGCTCTCAACTTCAAAATTATCTCTTAAAAATTACATTTTAACAATGGTTTTCAACCCTTGAGATGCAGAAATAGAAATAACAATAAAATGAGGAACAGAAACCACAACTGTTTCTGAAAATAATTTAAAACTCCCAATGACTACTATATCTAAACAACAAACAAAGCAATAAAATAAGGTAATGAGAGTAACAAAACAGGATACAAGTTTATCTTTTTAAGTTGTATACTACATTTAGGTAGCAATAAAGCTAAACCTTACAATAAAATTAACATAGCAGCCAATTTTTCTATTTTTACTTACCGGTGCAGCCTGATTATTCTCTCAGGATTCTGAGATGCTTTCTCTTCTATGAGATCTACTTTATACCTGAGAAGCAGGAAGAAAAAAATTTTAAGTATTAAAATACAAAAAGGAACCCAACCAGCATGGCTCAGTGGTTGAACCAGCAGATCAAGGGTTTGATCCCTGATCAGGGCACATGCCCGGGTTGCAGCCTCGACCCCCAGTAACCAATGATTCTCTCTCATCATTTATGTTTCTCTCTCTCTTCCTCCCACTTCCTCTCTAAAATCAATAAAAATATATTTTTTAAAAAATACAAAAAGGAGTTTAAAGAAACCTTTTCTCATCTTCCTCAGCCAGTTTTTGAAAGAATGGTTTACATTTAGCATGGTTTACAGTCCACTTACTTCCACACGCCTTCTGCCAGAGTCCCAAGCATTACTGAGGGAGCCAGTCCCCTTATATACTTATACCTCCCGACCCACCTCGAAGAGATGCTCCTGTCCTCTGGGAGCCAAAGCCAAGCCCGATTACTGACACATGAACCGCTTAAAACTCCTCTGATGTCTCAAACTTACCCCAAAACCATGCCCCCCCTTCCTCCCTCCCTCCCTCACACATGCAGTTAAGTTACCAACGTCCTGCACTGCCTGTGCTACCCGCTGGCAGCTGAGCATGGGAAAGGCAGATCCTAGTGTACGTGGCATGAAAGCCTACAGTGTGTCCACTAAGGTAGCTATGGAACACTCACATGTAATCAGTCCTAACTGAAATGTGCCTCGGTGGAAAATACATACCAGATTCTGGAGACTTAGTATGAGAAGGAGAATATAAAATACCACTGCCATTTTTAATGTGGAAATAACATTTTAAAAATAGTTTAAATAAAATTTGTGACTAACTTCACCTTTGTTTAACTTTTTTTAATGTAGCCTCTAGAAAATTAAAAGATAGCTCACATTATATTTACACACACACACACACACATATATATATATATATATATATGTAATTTTTTATTTCAGAGAGGGAGAGGGAGAGAGATATAGAAACATCAATGATGAGAATCATTGATTGGCTGCCTCTTGCACACCCCCAACTGTGCCCTTGACTGGAATAGAACCTGGGACCCTTCAGTCCACAGGCCGATGCTCTTATCCACTGAGCCAAATCAACTAAGGCAACTCACATTTTATTTCTGTGGGTAGCATGACCCTAGAATTTTGGCATGGTGATCTGATATATTCTGATAATCCAAGGAATTTCTTATGAATCAATGGTGCTTTGGTTCTATAGTACTATTTTTACTCTCATTCTGTTAAAACAGTGTATTTGGTTTGTAAATACACTGGTTCCAGAATATGCTATAAAATAATGCTTTAGAAAAAGAATTCCACAGGTTAAAACATTTGAAAATTATTGTTTTCTATATCCACTTTGGGAGGCTTTACAGTAAATTTTTTTATGCCACCATTCTCTGAATTCAGTATGTTTTTCAGCATATTACATTGTCTTATTGAAGAATACTCCTGTGGCATATCACTTTGAAAAATACCAAGCCAGAGTATCAATTAGGGAGACTTTCATGACTATTATAAGCTCAATTTTTTAAATTTTTTCCAACAAAATTTGCATTTAGACTTTTTTTCCTGAATTTTTATATTCAGCTTTTAAGAATATAAAAAAAAAAGAATGTTTTTCAATCCTCACTCAAGGATATTTTTTCATTTATTTTCAGGGAGAGTGGGAGGGAGAGGGAGGGGAAGAGGGAGAGAGGGAAGGAGAGGAAGAAAGGGAGGGGGAGAAGAAGAGGGAGGGAGGGAGAGGAGGAGACAGGGAGGGAGAGGAGAGGGAAAGGGAGGGGGAGGAGAGAGAGAAGGAAGGGGAGAGGGAGAGGGAAGGGGAGAGGAAGAGGGGGGGAGAGGGAAAACGAGAGAGGGAGGAGGAGGAAGAGAAGGGGGAGGAGGAGAAGGAGAGAGGGAGGGAAAGGGTTAGGGAGAGGGGGAGAGAGAAGGAGAGGGAGAGGAGAGAAAGAGGGAGAGGGAAGAGAAGGGAGGAAGAGGGAAGAGGAGAGGGAGAAGGAGAGGGAGAGAAATATCAATGTGAGAGAGACATATCATTTGGTTGCCTTCCACTTTCACCCCAACCAGAGCTGGGACTTGACTGGGAATCGAACCATCGATCCTGCAGTGCATAGGCCAATGCTCTTAATTGAACCACACAGGCCAAGGCAAGAATATAAAAATTCTTAAGAACTGAATTTTCTTCATTACATAAAACTTTGGGAGGTTTAATTTTGCTTTAAAGGAAGCCAATACGTACCTGTTGTGTTGAAATATTTCTAATGCTACTTTTGCATCAACTTCCAGCGTTTCAAATGGGAGGTCTTTATAAATTAAAGTATTAGCATCTTTTGTGAAAGAGCGTAGGTTTTCCTTAAAAATGAAAAGTATTAACATTTGTAACAATTTAATTAAAAATATTTCAGCATAAAGCAAGTCAACTAAATTATATGTTTAATATTATAAATCCAACTAAAACAAAAGCAAAACAAATTTGTCAGGAAAGGAAGTTATTAATTTGCAATAATTAAGTATTTGGATCATTAAATATAGGGCTAGCAATTTCTCCCAACTCTACAAACTATAAAACTTGCAATTTATTTTTAATTAAAATATCAGCCTGTATTAATAATCATTAAAGATAATCCTATAAGAAATTTTAATAATAATTTCATTCAAATGAAATAACCTCGTATTTACTACAATGTTATAACAAGTAGGAATGCTAGTAAATAGTAAGATATAAGTCAGTTTACATTATGAGTAAAATTAAGCTTTTTAAATGCATATGGAAAAATTGTTTATGTGATTCAGAAAGTTTCACTAGGAAATGTAATGCCATCATTAGCCCTGTGCAAAATATACCAAACTACACTGTGGGCATCCAACTTTAAGGCTCTAGGCCCCCCGCCACCACATCAACCAAGAGCGTTAATCTTCTATATTTTATATTTTGGTCATCTTGAAAACCAGTATTTTAAGGAGCAGTAGAAACAATACAAGAAAGATAACATTATAAGAAAGGTCAAGCAGAACATAAAGCTTCCACACAACTGACCATGCTGTTGTGAGTGCCTTCATTCATATGCCTCTATCTTAAATACACTGAAATAGCAGTAACATTAGATAGGTAGGTAGGTAGACAGATAGATTCATTCCTTTAAATACCCCCATTTTGCAGTACCATTCAATAATACTAACACAGGAATCCTTCTACCAAAGAAAAGCACGGACTCTAAAATTAATACTTACTTTCGTTGGCATCCATTCATCAAGCCTCTTATCCAAAACTACATCATAGCAGAAAGCTCCAGCAATTACTGTAAATCCAACCAAAACAAAAGCTAAGTCAGAACTGTTAGGGTATAAAGTTACCAATTTGCAACAACTGAATATTTTAACCATAAAATGAAGGGTTAGCAATCTCTCCCAACTCTACAAATTATAAAAGTGTTACCAGTATCCCAGGTGCTTGCCAGAGTTCTACTAACTTTCCACCATCCAGAAAATTAACTAACTAGTTTTGTACTTAAAATCATTTATGGAGATTTTCCAATATTTTTGTTTGTACACACTTCATTTTAAAAATGTGATCCTAGTACACATACTATTGCAAAATCCTAGTTTTATCAAAATAACAAAAAACATAAACTCTTTTCATCTCCCCAAAATGATGGCCCTCTCCAAAGTCGTGGCCATTTCTGGTGACACAGTACAACCTAAGTTGTACTGTAGCTTTCTCCAGAAGTCTATTTATACTCCCATTTCATCATCCTCCACGTGTTTGACTTGGAAATAAATGCTTCAAGTGGTAAGAAATAAACACAGAGACAATTAAATTATATGAAATTCACATTCAAGAGAAACATTCTCCTCTAATTCTATTACATTAATTATTGACTTTCATAAGTAAATATAATAAATGGAATGTAGGTATGATGGTAATTTATACCAGATAAAAATTATACTAGATGTACCAGTTAATAATGCGGATTTTTTTTCAATAGATGGGTTACACATATGTTGATATATACGCAATTTGATATGTATGCTATTTTGTTGTACTGACAGCAAGCTTCAAAACTTCATATGTCAAATCTGCTGAAAGTGTTAACATCATAGACATTTTTACACTTAAAAATGTTCGAATTTTGGCCCCCAAAAAAGAGCATTTGCAGAAAGTTTTAATTCATTACTTTATTTTGAAGAAAAAATTATTGTATACTTCGGGAAGCTTATGATGAACATACTTCATCTCAAGATACTTGTGAACGCTGGTTTAAACACTTTAAAAAGTGATGATTTCGATGTGTAAGACAAAGAACGTCCAGGTCAAGCGAAAAAGTTTGAAGACCAACAATTACAAGCATTATTGGATGAAGATGTGTGTCAAACTCAAAAACAACTTGAAGGAAGATTAAACGCGGCTCAGCAAACAATTTCTGATCATTTATAAGCAATAGGAAAGATTTTAAAGGAAGGAAAATGGGTGCCACATCAACTTTTCGAAAGACAAAGGGAAAACCAAAAAGTCATCAGTAAAATGTTGCTTCAACAGCACACAAGAAAGTCTTTTTTGCATGCAATTGTGACTGGTGATGAAAAGTGGATTTATTTTGAGAATCCAAAATGCACAGAATAATCCAGGTCAACCATCAATATCGACTGCGAGGCCAAATCACTTTGGAAGGAAGACAATGCTCTGCATTTGGTGGGGTCAGGAAGGTGTGGTGTTTATGAGCTTCTATAACCAGGTAAAACCATTACTACTGATCGCTACCAACAACAAATAATCAATTTGAACCACTCTTTGATCGTGAAATGACCAGAATGGGCCAGAAGACATGGCAAAGTAATTTTGCTTCATGATGATGCACCACACACACTTCAAAACCAGTTAAAGACACATGAAAAGACCTTGCCTAGGAAGTACTAACCCACCCGCCGTGTTCACCAGACCTTGGTCCTTCAGATTACCACTTATTCCGATGAATGAAACACGCACTTTCTGAGCAGCGCTTCAAAATGTACAAAGAAGTGGGAAATTGGGCCTCTGAATGGGTCTGCCTCAAAACAAGAAAAGTTCTATTGGGACGGTATCCACAAATTCCCTGAAAGATGGAGGAAATGTGTAGCTAATGATAGACATTACTTTGAATAAAGCACTTTTGATGTTCCTCTTGAAATTATCATGTTTTCTTTGATTACAAAATCTGCCATTATTAACCAGTACATCTAGTAAATGAACTCTGTACAACAGCAAAGATAGGTACGAAAATATCCAAAGATTGCCAAAAGTATATTTATACGTGTACATTACCAGGCACTTCTGGAGCTCTGACCAAACTGACCAAGTATTCGTCTTTGAATGCCCTCTCTATCACACAGCCCATCATCATGGCACAAGACCGCCAATAAGCCTAGAAAAATACATGTACAAAGATTCACTGAGACCTAGTCAACATTAACACTTAGGGTGACTTTTGACTTAGGAAACATGTCTCAAATATCTGTCCATCCTCAGCTCATAGCAATAATAACCATCAGTCCGTAACATTACCTATGCCAAGCTAAAAACCACAAAAGAATGAAACACCAACTTCATGTTGTTAGTTAGCAATGTTTCTGTGCAAGGTATCAGACACGATGTTTATCAACCAATAGTTTTATTATCTGGTAGTAACTTTACTTTTCACCCAGGATATAGTTAACTTGTTAATAAACCTATGCTAAAGTAAAATAAATATAGTAATATGTGTCTGTCTATAACATACATAAATATCGAGGGAAAACTCAACTTTCTCGTATTATGTATGATTCCTATCCTATACCTAACATCGTGTACATCACTCACATTAAACATATTTAGAGCAGAGCAACCTCCTTTTCTCAGCACTCTTTGATCCAGACATCCTCATCCAGTACAATGCCATAACCTTGGCAGAGTCGTAAAGAGAAGCATGAGTCCTGCCCACCTATGCCCTATACAAGCACCACTATAGCTGAGCACTGACTTTTACCAGCCCTTTTCCACATCCGAGGTCAAGAGTGGGCTCACCTGGCGGTGTGGCAGAATGCTCCAGAATGTATCCCACACAACCACATCACCCACACTAAATTTAAGTATAAACACGGGCCTTGGAGGCAAGTAGCAAAATGTACTTCTTCATCTACGCTACATAAATGTTCGTAATGTCTGTTGAACTCCAGAGATAGAATGCCTAAGTTCAAATCCAGGCTCCACCACTTCCTAAACTGGCAACCTGGCCAAGCTAGTGAACCTCTCTTTGTCTCAGTTTATTTGTCTGGAAAACAGGGGTAATAGCACCTATTTTACAGGAATTTTATGAGGATTAAATGAGTTAATACCTATAAGACAGTACCTAATACATAATAACTATTCAATGTTGCATTTAAGACAGTACCTAATACATAATAACTATTCAATGTTGCAATTACTATTGTCTGTCATTTTATTTATGTATTTCATTTCAATAAATTATAAATTATTAAATACCTACTATTTGACAGTTAAGGACAGAGTCCCTGTCTTCACAGAGCCAAATTAAATATAATATTGTACCTAGAATTTAAATTAAAATATTTTATCTAGAGACATTAGCCATGTGTTGTGAGGTTCTAGAGGAAAGAGATTAATTAAACAAGAAGAAACTAAGAAGGTTCTACAAAGCAGGTGGCATTTTAAAAGATAAACAGGATTTTAATTGGGGGGAAAGAAAATACTCAGAGTTGAAGGAAGAGCTTCCACAAAGGCAAGTAGGATAGCACAGGATAAATTAAGACCAAGTCCTCTAATGTGCCTGGAGCAGAGGAAGTGGAAAGACCCAGTGGGAGGTGAGGCTCGAAGGTAGGCTGAAGTCAGATCACACAGGTCAGTTCTGGAAAGGCATGTGAACAGTATTATAGGCAAGTTTTGGGGGATTAAGTGACATGAACCTTAGTCATGTCACTTAATAACTCTTATAGGACTATTAAGAAGGCATTAGTATTTAAAAAAAAAAAGGGGGGGGGGTTTGGAGGCAGAGTTAAAGTTTGTGAAATAATCCAGAGAAGATAGTCAAAGATTATATTCCAACAGTAGTATGAGAATAAAATCACTCACTATATAGAGGGTGATCAATAAGTGTCAATTGAACAAAGACATAAAATGTAAAAGTCACGTGGTATCATTTCCTCAAATCAAAATACAGAGAAATGGACGCTCCTGGTATTATCTAAACTATGAAAATGCCTAATCTAACAAGTAAAACACAATCTAGTACAGGACATTTGACCTTGGCTATATTTGCACATTTCATATTCTACAGAAAATAGATTTTCCTAAAAAGAAGAAAAAAAACACTGGGTGAGGGAGGGGGAAGGAGAATATGGAAACAGAAATACCTTATTAACTTCTCCTGGATCACGATCTTTGAAAGTAAGAAACTGAATTTCACAGGACTTGGTCAAAGGCTTATACATGTCCCACGGCTGTCCATCGACAAGAGCCAGAATGGAGTTCTTGCAGTACCACTCACTTAAATCTAGAAATTTAAAATAGATTTAAGGTTAAAATCTAACAAAATTCAAAATGAGAAACTACATATTTAAGTGCTACATCATGAAATAAAACAATAAAAGGCAAGATTCTGCAAGTTGTCTTTTTTGGGGAGATATATAAAAGTATTACATATTACATCTGTAACCAATAGAAAAATACTACCCAACACACCCAATATATTGTTGCTTATTAACAAAAGAATCCAAACCATTTACAAAACTCATTAAGGATGAGTCAAGTTTGAAATTAACTTATCAATCATTAATAAAACAATTTTCCAAGAGTTACACTGAAATATTCAGAGAGCAGCAGCATGGATACATTCGGATACATGCACACACAACTTAGAAGGAAAAATGTACACTTTCACAATAAATCTGTTCTAGGTGTATTTGGGGTCTTGTTTCCCTAATTAGATGGTTTTCAAATACACAGCTACTCAAAAAAAGTGGTCACACTACAGGGTCTAAGTTATCATCCACTACATCAATGCCATAAAGGCAGGGATCATGTCTATTCTTGCTCACTCATCAGCATGTCCAGAGCCTAGTACCAGGCCTGAAATGTACAAGGTACTCAGCATAACTTCACTGACGGACAGAAGGTATGAATGACAAGCAAGCCTCAGGGCAGGGGTCATGATGAATGTGGTTCAGAAGCTTCATTCATCTCTACTCCATATGAATGAAGCTCCTTAAGGGCCTTAACTTCTCATATCCTCCTCTGTAATCTGAACACCTATCACATAGCAGAGGGTCAATAAAAGCTCGAAAAACAAATATGTAAACAATTATAAATATTAATTCAAATGCCAGAGTAAACAAACACTGAGAGTGTACTCTTTATGGGCCAACTTAAGCTGCTAACTAAAGTCACTTAAATATGGAATTATTACCGAATCTTTCCAAAAGTTTGAACAATGTACTAGTCATCTTCATGAGTGAGCACATAGGTGTATAACAGTGGTTCTCAACCTGGGGGTCGAACGACACTTTCATAGGGGTCGCCTAAGACTATCAAAAAACACAGGTATTTACATTATAATTCATAACAATAGCAAAATTACAGTTATGAAGTATGGTTGGGGGTCACCACAACATGAGGAACTGTATTAAAGGGTCGCGGCATTACAAAGGTTGAGAACCACTGGTGTATAATTATTTGGGGTGGGTGCATTCTAAATTTAAATACTACCAGTTCTACCAAAGCTACTCTACAAGCATTCTGATAAAAAATTAAAACAGCCGAAACCGGTGTGGCTCAGTGGATAGAGTGTCGGTCTGCAGACTGAGGGGTCCCAGGTTCGATTCCGG
>JAAGEH010000045.1:2865549-2882967 GCA_011751065.1 Lasiurus cinereus | reverse complement strand
CCTCTCAAAAAAATCAATACAATTTAAATACATAAATAAAAATAAAAGGGGCAAGCTAACAGTAACAACGTCTTCAGGTCCTAAGTCTACCCTAGTATTCAAACAAATACCAGCACCACCTGGGCATGCCAGCACCAACCTTTGGAGACCCCCGGGGACCCCCAGGAGCTGGGGCCACAGGGAGCGGACAGCCGGGTGCCGGGCGGAGGAGGCTTCCTTCCGGGGACCTCCAGCACCCATAGCACCCTGCCCTCGGCCCCCTCCCCTCGGCCCCGCTGCACTTACGCATGGCGCAGCTGTAAGGCGTGGACACGTTCCTATTCATCACAAAGGTGGTGCCGGCGTCCGCCTTCCCCGCCAGCGTCACCTCGATCTTCTCCGCGCGGGGGCTGCGGGCGGCCTGCCGGGCCCTCTCCCGGGTGAAGGCGGCGTTCCGCAGGTCCGCCAGCGCGGCCGGCGTCGCCAGGCGCCCTGCGCGGAGGCCACGGTGGGTGAAGCGGCGCAGGAAGGGAGGGGCCCCGCCGTGCCCTCGCCTCCCCCTCCCCCCACACCCAGGGGACGGAGCGGGCCCCGCAGACCCGCAAACAGGCGCGCGGCCCCCCAACGACCCCGCCTTCCCGCGTCTCCGTCCCCAGGACGCCCGCCGGCCCGACCGCGCCGGGCCTTGAACTTGGCGCTTTGGCCGCGGACCGCCAGGTCCCGCTCCCGGCCGTGATTTACAACGAGGGGCGAACGGTGACCGGGAAGGGGAGCCAGACGAGAGCCGTCGCGGGGCGGGGGAGCCCCGCGGTCGCTCTGACCAGGTCGTGGGGCGGCAGCGAAGCCCCAGAGCCCGGGGAGGCCGCCCGCCCCAAAGCGCCCATTTCCGGGGAGAAACGCTGAGCTTATTGCTAAACCCCAAACGGCAGCACCGCGCCCGGCGACGGTGGCAAATGGGGGAGAAGGACGAGGTGCACCGGCTCCCTTCCAGAGGCTCCCCACGCTGCGACAGCGACCCGCCTCCGACCTCCGACCTCCGACCTCCGACCTCCGCGCCCCTGACGCCCGGGGACCTGCAGCCTCACGCCCCGAGGGGGCCGCCGCCGCCGCAGCCGGGACTCAGCGCCTCCTCGGCCTCCACCCCGCGGGACCTCAGGGAAACCCGCCTCCGGCCCAATCTGGGGCAGACTCCATCCTCTCCGCCTCGCCGCCCGTCCCCGCGGCCGCTGAGACTCACTCCCGCCGGCGCCGCCCCCGGGGACGGCCCGCCAGAGCCGCGACCCCCAGAACGCCACGGCCATCGCTTCCGTCCCGGCCGCCGGCGCCGCCGTGCGCGTGGGTGCGCCTGGGTCCTCCTTCCCCCCGGAAGCGCTGGGCGCGCGCTCGGGTTCCGGGGGCAGTTCCGTTCCGGCCCCGCGCTCGGCCGTCACGGGGGCGGGACCGCGGCTTCCCACCAGCCGTCGTCGCCCCAGGTCCGGCGCACGTGGCCGGGGTGCGCAGGGGGGCGGGGAGGTGCTGAGCCCCAGGGAAGCCGGTCGCCCGCCCCCGCGGGCTCTGCGGGAATCAAGGGTCTCTTTTGGAGCCGCGGCGTGCCCCGCGCGCGTCCTCCCCCTCCACCGTCTGCGGGTTCGAGCCCGGCCCACGAGCAAAGTGCTTGCCCCGCAAAAAAATAAAATAAATTATATATATTTTTTATATTATATAAATTATATTATATATATAAATTATATTATATATATAATATATTATATTATATATAATATAAGTTATATATATAATATAAATTATATATATATGTTTATATATATATATATATATATATATTCCCCCCCCCCGGGGAGAAACATGGGCGAAAGATAGCTTCCGTTTACTCTTGCTTTCGTGCTCAGCCCGCCTGGCCAGGCTGATGACACCTTCTAGTTGGTGGCTTCCCTCTCGGTTTTGCAAGGAGGGGTTTGTAGGTCGCCTGCCACGGGCCTGCGCCCGGGCACTCCCATTCATTTAGCCAGAATGTCTCTTGTGCACTTGCTAGATGTGTGAGTGGCCCTAGCCGGTTTGGCTCAGTGGATAGAGCATCAGCCTGCGGACTGAAGCATCATCGGTTCTATTGGGGGGCACAGGCCTGGGTTGCAGGCTCCATCCCAAGTGGGCGGGGTCCAGGAGGCAGCCAATCAATGATTCTTTCAACATGGGTGTTTCTAGCTCTCTCTCCCTCTCTCCCTTCTTCTCTGAAATTAATAAAAATATTTTTAAAAATAAATCTTTGAGTGAATGAATGAATGAACAAATGCCCTTGCAAAAAGTCGCAGAGCAACTAATTGCGTTGTCATACCAGGGTGTTGCTGCTATTGAAGTAGGCATTCTATAGGTAAAGTGTGGAAATGCTCTTATTCGGCTCCAGCTGGTTTGGTTCCTTGGGTAGAGTATCCGCCTGGGAGCTGAAGGGTCCCAGGTTGGATTCCAGTCAAGGGCATATACCCAGGGTTGTGGGCTTGATCCCCAGTAGGGGGCGTGCAGGGGGCAACCAGTCAATGATTCTCTCTCATCACTGATGTCTCTATCTCCCTCTCCCTTCCTCTGTGAAGTCAATAAAAATATACTTTAAAAAAAAGAAGAAGAAATGCTTTTATTCAAAGTTGTTCAATGCTGTGACTCTTCTCCAGGCGTGCACATTGACAAACTCAGCCCTTGGCCTTTCCCGCTCTGCTCTTTGACTTGCAATGGGAACATACTACCACCAGAGGGAAGCACCGGGCCAAGGAACATGTGCTATAATAAAACGGGGAACTGGGCTAAAATGGTCATAAGGCACAAACTCCAGTTATGAGATAAAAGCACTAGGGATGTAATGTATAACATGGCGACTATCGTTAACAGTGCTGTGCTGCATATGTGAAAGCTGCTAAGAGAGTAAGTCCTGAAAGTTCTCATTACAAGGAAGAAAAAATTGTATAACTTTATAAAGTGAAGGATGTTAACTAAACTTATTAATGGCTTTGCAACCTGTACCTTAAACCTAAGCAGTGTTGCACATCAGTTATAAAACTGAAATTTTAAAAAAGACCCCATAGCTAGATAGATCTGTCTTCATGGCCCGGAATTTATTTCACAACTACGCAGGGAAAGTCTAATTATCTTCACTTTTAAAGTGAGAAATGTAAGTGACTTTATCCAGATATTTGACTTTACATGTTTAAATTAGTACACAGGTACTTGCTTGGAAAATAAAAAACACATTATAAGGTACCCAGAGAAAAGTCTCTCCCCCAGCTCTTTTCCCCATTCACGAGTTCTTACCGAAACCTCCCATAGGATGGCACCATTATTAATTTCTTGTATATATTTGAGAGTTCTTAATGCCTCTCTCTCTCTCTCTGATAATTCAAATATATACATAGAGTTAAATGGGTAAGGATTTTATTAGGGGAAATACCTGTGGGAGAAAATGAGAAGGAGCCAAGTAAGGTTGACCTCATGTGACATGGAAAAGGAAGATAGAGTACAGCCTAAAGAAATTCCTTGGGGGGGAGGAGGAGGAGTTCTTGAGCCAAAGTCCACGATAAGAGGGGCCGCAGTGTCCCAGGAGCAGGGGTGCTTTCGAATCCCCCCACACTCAGACTTCAGCTGGGAGCTGGGTGGCGGGGAGTCTGAGCACACTTGATGGATTTCAGTTCAGCAACTGGGGCCTCTGGTCAGCCATGCTCCCTGTGAGTGAAGGTCGGTGAAGCACAAATAAGCTGTATTTCAGAAATCAAATATGTAATGACAGAAGCACTTGCTGCGTGTTTACATTCCCTGCATAATAATCTCACTCTCTCTCTCTCTCTCTCTCTCTCTCTCTCCCTCTCACACACACACACACACACACACACACACACACACCCTACGCTTCCACCTGTCCTGACAGGTGAGGATGGACTTGCTGCTCCTGAGAAACGAGAGAAAGAAGCAGGTGCAACCCATGGCTTCTCTTTCCATTCATATGTGACACCCTGGGGCTTAAGGGTACCTTTACTTCAACATCATTCCTTACCAGCTCCTCAGTGGGCTGAGGAGGCATGGAGTGTGTGTGTGTGTGTGTGTGTGTGTGTGTGTTCAGTTTCCGGAGAAATGAAATGCAGTCAGATATAAAGATGTACACACAGTCCGCTTCTGCTACCACTCCTTACACCATCTCTTTCCTCCTCACACCTCAAGGAAATCTTCCCACTGTGAAGAGAACCAAGGATCCAGGTCGCCAAGGCATAGACTTTCTGGAAAAGAAAATATTTCCTGTTTTAATTTTACAAAAATAAAAAGTGTGTGTAAATTGTGTTCAGAAAGTCAACTTTTGCATTCCTTACCCTCAATGACGAATAGTGTTTAGTACAGTAATATGAGTAATTCAGTGAGTCTGAGAAAATCATAAATTAAGCCACAAGTTGAAGGGATATGGGAAGTAAGGTCATTTGTTCCGCCCCCTCGTCTACCACACAGACAAGATGAGTTACAGAAAGACGAGTGTTTGGCTCAAGGTCACACAGAACGCCAGTGTAGCATCTGAGCTCGCTGGAAACACCAGTGTATGCAGAAAATGCCAGGACTCCTAGAATTAGCATCTGCTCTCTAAAATGCTCTGAGTCATCCCACGCAGCAGCGGCCACACCAAACCCTTCATGTCATAGTTCTGTGAGCGCTGCAAGAATTCTGCTCCCATTTGCTTAGGATTTCAAGGATGTACTAATCCCCCAAACACATGTTAATGTGGATGTTCTTTGATGAAAGGGACGGATATATTCCTCAACGTTTCCTTCACCCCACCCCCATCCTATTTCACAGTGAGAAAGCCTGATAGACCATCTGCAAGCTCTCTGAGGGGCTTTTAGGATGGGGGTTCGTGGCTCCTGGGAGTGGGAGGAGGATTGGCTCTAATGAAACAAAATACTTTCTTCCAGAGTCATTCTTTCTGAGTTATTCATAACTTTTCCCCTGCTTTAAAGTCCCGAGTTTTCCTGTCTTATTCCTTATCCCTTGGCTATACCACTTGCCCGTCCTCACTCCTCTCCATCCTTGGACTACCCTGAAAACCATGCAAGCTGGGTTCTGAGCACCCAAACCCACCTACACCCGCTGACTGACTCAGAAAGTGCAGCGTGGTGAGGGAATCAAGCCGACGTTCGTTCCCACATCTCCTCTCCTCCTCCTCCTCCTTCTCCTTTTTCTTCCTCTCCCACTCCTCCTCCTCCTCTTCCTCCTCCTCCTTCTCCTTCTTCTCCTTCTTCTTCTTCTTCCTCCTCTTCTTCCCCTCCTCCTCCTCCTCCTCTTCCTTCTCCTTCTTCCTCCTCTTCTTCCCCTCCTCCTCCTCCTCCTTCTTCTCCTTCTTCTTCCTTTCCCACTCCTCCTCCTCCTCTTCCTCCTCCTCCTTCTCCTTCTTCTTCTTCTTTTTCTTCTTCTTCCTCCTCTTCTTCCCCTCCTCCTCCTCCTCCTCCTTCTCCTTCTTCCTCCTCTTCTTCTTCTCCTCCTCCTCCTTCTCCTTCTTCTTCTTTCTCCTCTTCTTCCCCTCCTCCTCCTCCTTCTTCTTCTTCCTCCTCTCCTCCTCCTCCTCCTCCTCCTCCTCCCTCCTCCTCCTCCTCCTCCTCCTCCTCCTCCTCCTCCTCCTCCTCCTCCTCCTCCTCCTCCCTCTAATATATTTTTACTGATTTCAGAGAGTGGAAGGTAGAGAGAGAGAGATAGAAACATTCATGATGAGAGAGAATCATTGATCGGTTGCCTCCTGCACGCCCCCTACTGGGGATTGAGCCTGCAACCCGGCACGTGCCCTGACCAGATATCACACTGTGACCTCCTAGTCCCTAGGTGGACACTCAACCAGGGAACCACACCAGCTGGGCACATCTCTCCTTCTTAACCCCATGACCTTGTGTTACAGGAGAGTAAGCTAGGAAAAGCCCAGGACCAGCAGAATGGGGAAACTCAGACAGATAGTTAAAGACCAGTTTGCACTCACCTAGTAAATCCTAGCTTCCCTAAACCAAGGACACTTAAAGAGTAAATGGTTTGCACTTCTCCCCAACCAGAGGGTAAATAGCTTACATGACCTCATTCAGAGAGACAGATAACAGAAATCCAATTAGTGCCATTTGCCAACCACAGCCAAGGACAAATGAAGAGAATAAATCTTTTTGGTACACTAACAAAGATGGATGAATACTCGGTCGATCCTCCCCTAAAAGCTCAGCCTTTAAAGCCCCTGAAAATGAAAGTCCCAGCATGCTCTCTCTCCAGGGAGCACATCCATGCCATTTCCTACCCGCCCCACCCTCCTCCCATGGGCACATACCTCCTAGACTTGCAACCAGGGGAGCAATGAGCAGCGGCAGCTCATCCGTGGCAATCCCCCCGAAACCTGTGCCCAAGGCCCCCTTTTCTCTGGCTTCTCAGTGAACCACAGTCGACCAGCCCAGGCTCTCCTGCTGCGTCTTCTATGCCCTCCTTGTTTCACTGTCCTAAGTGTGCTTTTGCTGCAGTCAGTAACTTCTTGCTTGTTTTTCTACAGTTTGTCTCTCGTTTGAAATCTTTCTTTCAAGATAAGAACCGAGGTTCCATCCTCATATCCAGGGTAACCTTTGGACAAGTTGAATCACAGTAACCAAAAGCTACCCTTTTCATACGTCTTTGAATTTGTGACTGAGGCCCAAGGTCATAACCTCTAATCTACCATCTGCCTTTCTTTCCAACAAGAATATTTCTTGTTTTATATGCAAAAGCTTTTTTCACCGGGCCTGGCCTTTACTTGTTGGAGTCATTGCAGAACATGCAAGTTCAAAGCCAGTAAGTTTAGCTTCTTCAAATCTTATCACTTTTTGGTTCAAAGGGCTGGTTTTATCTCTAAATTCTGTTATAAATGCTTGTACTACACAGTTGCATATCTTCGATTAGAATGAGGTGATGTAATTGTTCACTCCTTTAGATTCCTTCTCTCTTAACTGTGCTTACATGTTTTGTTGTTTTTACATTGTACACGTGACATAATCTCTCTATAAAAATTCAGACATTAGGCCCTAGCCACTTTGGCTCAGTGGATAGAGCATCAGCCTGCGGACTGAAGGGTCCCGGGTTCAATTCTGATCCAGGGCATATATCTGGGTTGCGGGCTCAGTCCCCAATAAAGGGCATGTAGGAGGCAGCCTGTCAATGATTCCCTTTCATCACTGATGTTTCTCTCCTTCTCCCTCCCTCTCTGAAACGAATAAAAAATATTTTTAAAAGATTCAGACATTAGGAGCATGTAGACAATGGAGCATTCTTGCTGCATTCAGTGGCTCTAGCTAGATAGCAATAGCTCAGATATTCTCATGTTTCAGCCCATTATTTAATATCTAACTGCTCCCATCTGACATTAGTCAGGTTTTTCAAATAAGTCTCCTCCTAGAAGTGGCCAGGCAGCGAGACGTATGGACAATAAGGACAAAGCCGTGAGACTCCGGGAACAATTCTCTCTGTGACAACTGTGGGAAGATTTTGATAAGTGTTGGCAGCAGGGCACTGCATGTGATATGGGGAAGGAGACCTTGGCATTCAAACAAGCAAATGGTTTGGCAACAGTTTATTCAATTTCTGCTGTGCTGGCAAATGCCAGAGACCATTTCTCAGACTACAGAAGAATCACTAGGCATGACAGGATTGAGAATGTTTCACAATTGTCATCAAAGTAAATCATCCTTCGAAATTGGAAAGTATTGAACTCTTAGAATAATTGTCATTGTTTTTAAAAAGTTTATTAATTTAATTTGTCCATACTAAATGTTTCCTGGCCATCTAATCAGAAGCAAAATAAAGGCATCCAAATAAAATTATAAGGCAATACTACTCTATTGCCCTATATGGGTTTCTATTGGATTATTGCATCTTCTTCAGGCCAAAGTGAACCTCCATTTCATCCTAAATGTATAGCTATAAATGCCTACATTAAAAAAAATGTATCAAGCCAAAACCGGTTTGGCTCAGTGGATAGAGAGTCAGCCTGCAGACTGAAAGTCCCAGGTTCAATTCAGGTCAAGGGCATGTACCTTGGTTGCAGACATATCCCCAGAAGGAGGTGTGCAGAAGGCAGCTGGTCGATGTTTCTTTCTCATCGATGTTTCTCTCTCTCTCCCTTCCTCTCTATAAAAAAATCAATAAGAAATATATTTTAAAAAATGTATCAAACCAATAGCTAACCTCACATGTTAAGGAACTAGAATAAGGAGAATAAAATAAACCCAAAGTTAGCATAAGAAAGAAAATAATACACCCTAGCTGGTTTTGCTTAGTGGATAGAGCGTTGGCTTGCCGACTGAAGGGTCTCAGGTTCCATTCTGGTCAAGGGCACATGCCTGGGTTGTGGGCTTGATCCCCAGAGGGGGCTGTGCAGGAGGCAGTTGATCAGTGATTCTCTCTCATCATTGGTGTTTCTATCTCTCCCTTTCTTTTCCTTTCTCTCTGAAATCAATAAAAATATTTTTTTAAAAGAAAGGAAATAATAATGATTAGAGCAGCAATCAATGAAATAGAGAAAATCATGAAACCAAAAGCTGTTTCTTTGAAAACATAAACAAAATTGACAAATCTTTAGGAAGACTTCCCCCAACCCCATTAAAAAAGAGAGAGAACATAAATCTCTAAAATCAGGAATGGAAAAAAGCACACTTTACCAAACTTACAGAAATAAAAGTGATTATAAGGGAAACAATGAACATCTGTATACCAACAAATTAGATAACTTAGATAAAATGGGAAATTCCTGGAAAGACACAAGCTACCAAAACTGACTCAAGAAGAAGTAGAAAATATGAAAAGCCTTTAACAATTAAAGAGCTCAAATTAGCCACTTAAAAACTTCCCACAAATAAAAGACCAGATTCAGGTTACTTTCCTGGTGAAGTCTACCTTACATTTGAAAGAGAGTGCATGAATTTCATGTACTGGGCCTCTGTCTATAAATAATAGAATAAAGAATAAAGGAAGCACATGATAACCTCCAACAGATGCAGAAAAAAAAACACTTGCCAAAATCCAAGTAGCTTTTTTAGACATTTTCTTAAAAGCCTCCATGACATTTACGTCTATTGATATTCTGCATATCTGGTTAAACTTTTTTTCACTCTCCACACACAATTTCTCCTCTTTTGAGAGCAATATTTTGCCTACTGAGAGATCCTGGCCTGAAATATTCAGATTTATATGATAAGACAATGTAGGATGAGCAATAATCACCTTTAATGCTGCTCTTTCTACAACTTATCTTTTGTCAGGGGCAGCAAAGGATGCAGCTATTCAATGACATTGTACTACCGCTTTGTTCTATATGGTGGTCCTCTGATTACAGCACTACCTTCACCAGCCTCACCTCAGAGCCGCTGGGTCAGAGCCTGCGTTGTAACAAGATCCTGGGTCGATTCAGATTCACATCAGAATCTGAGAAGCACTGGTTGGTAGGACCGTGTACAATCCTCCCTCCGTTGAGAAACATTAAGATAATGTGTGAATGGAAAAAAATAGGTGTAGACCCTAAAAGTAGTTAAGTCCTCCCTGCCCCTGACACCCGTTTCTCTCTCAAGTTTTGACTATGCCAGTTTATCTCTTAAAAGTCACCAGTATTATTTTGTGAACCCAGAACTGGCCGTCATTTGTCTGTCTGTCTGCCTGTGTGTTGAGAAACGGTTCATTTTATTTACTTCTCCCAAGCAAGTGAAATCCCCCTGAAATTGTGTCTCGGTGCCTTGACGCCCATCTTTTTCTTTCCTTTGTTCTTTATCTCCCCCAAAGCAGGGGTTGGAAAGAGCAAGCTAGAAGCCAGTCAAGGCCTCTGTGAAATGAAACGCATTTTGAGAGTGCTCATTTTTCTTGGAGCCGGTAACATAGTAAAGAGTTTTTATCTATTCTACCATTTGGAAGAGCCAGCAAGCTTAGCGTGGGAGAGAGAATGCCGAATTCATTTAATACACTTTGGTTATTTATTTATGAAGATGAGGTTAACTTTTCATTCCTTTCTCTTCCATATATGAAATTTTGAAATGTGTGTGTGAAACATTTCAGCCATACAGAAAAGGAGAAAAAATAGTATAGCAAATGCCACCTAGGTTAACCCTTTTGTCACATTTTTCTCCCATATTTCTCTAAAGTATTTTAATATTTTACAGACCATCTGACATTTTTAGAACCCCTACTTTTTCTGTGTATCTTATTTTAATGGCATTTTATTACATGAAAGATGAATTATGTTTACCTAAAACTTTTGAGGTTAAACTGGATGGATTTTTCAGTTCCACAAAGCTTCCATTATTATTCTCATCACTTTTCTCCTACTAACAGGAGACAAGGAACTTGGATCTGTTGAATTAGTCTGAGTACCAGCTGAGACACTATTTTTGGTGTTTCCAGAGGGGCTCTGACCACAGAAAGCAAAGTTCTCTTTAATTTTAGACTATTAACAAAGACTGTGGTCAAGTTAAGCCAAAAACCAAGTTCTCCTCATTGAAAAAGCTGTGGAAAAATTTGGCTCTATACCATTGGCCTTTTCTTCATTAAGAATCTCAGACAGGCTGGCAACCAAGGCTCAGTGGTTGAGTGTGGACTGATGAACCAGGAGGTCATGGTTCAATTCCAGGTCAGGGCGCATGCCGGATTGCAGGTTCAGTCCCCAGTAGGGGCTGTGTAGGAAGCAGCCAATCAAAGGTTCTCTCTCATCATTGACTAAAGATCTGGTGCATGAAAATTCATGCATTGGAGGTCCCTCAGCCTGGCCTGCCCCCTCTCACAGTCCTGGAGCCCTCAGGGGCAAAAGGCGATCAGAGCAAGGCAATGCCCCCATCACACCTCTGCTGCTGACACTGCCAGCAGTGCAAGCCTCAGCTGGCCCTGGTTAGCTGTGCCTCGGGCGGCCTGGGCAGCTGGGCAGCCACCATTCGAAGCTTGCCTGCTCCTCAGGCCAGTCCTGGGTGGCTTTGGGTTCTGAAGGGACTGGCTGTGGGTGCCGCCATATTTGAGGGCGTGGAAGTCATTAGCATATTCCCTCCTTATTGGCTGTGGGTGCTGCCATCTTTGTGAGGGTGTGATGGTCAATTAGCATATTTCATCTTTATTAGATAGACTGTTTCTATCTCTCTCTCCCTCTCCCTTCCTCTCTTTGAAATCAAAACTAAAACATTTTAAAAAAATAAGAATCTAAGTCAATATATTGAAGTGTTTGAACGCAGAAAGAGGGAAGAGAGAGTAGAAAAGAGCAAAGTGTGATAAGAGGAAGGTCAGATGAGAGAAGAAAAGAAGTGGATGGTCTTATAAACTCCAACTCAAATGATATAATGGCAGCTCTTCTAGCTTCCTTAATCTAACATACTAGATGTGCTAGAACAAAATTACTAGTTAAGTATGTCTTTTTTAAAAAATAATAATATGGTTTTATTGATTTCAGAGAGAGGAAGAAAGAAGGAGAGAGAGATAAAAACATTGATGAGAAACATCCATCAGCTGCCTCCTGCATGCCCTTCACCAGGGATCAAGCCGGTAACACAGGCATGTGCCCTGACTGGGAATTGAACCGTGACCTCCTGGTTCATGGGACGACACTCAACCAACTGAGCCACACCAGCTGGGCAAAATTAAGTATGTCTTAAACAACTTGTGAGAGAGAGGCAGTGTGTGTGTTTTCAGTAGCTGTGTGTGTGAGGGGGTGGGGGGGGTGAGGGGAGAAGAGGAGAAAGGAAAAAATACGCAGTAGTTGAGTGCAGGTTTCCAGCAACAATATGACCCGATATTGTCATCGGAAGACTTGTTTATGTTCCGTTTCTGAAGGTGCAGACTCAGATGTAAGAGTAGAGTAATTTACAGTTGCCAATGCCTTTAAAGCCACATCCTCAGTCCCAGTTTCTGCGTGTGATGAACCGAAGCTCCCAAGTGGCCACCTGAGAGTGCCTCCGGGAGGAACAGCACTGTTTCTGGACAGACCAGTCTCTCTGCACTTGGGGTTTTTACTACTCCAGGATGTTTAGTCCCTGTTCCAGGAAGGAATGGCCATTCCTGCTTGACCTTGTGGGGCGTTGCAGGAGTCTCCCTGTTCTCCACCATTGTGTTCACTGGCTCCGAGCCAGCAGACAAGCATCCGACCTCTGTCCCTGTGACCATTTCCAGCACTTCAGGGAACTCTTATATAATATTCACATCCCCAAAACAGAGTATGTTTGACAACTGCTCCACTTCCTAGGAGCACTCACATCTATAAGGCACTACACAAGCCTTAAGATTCAGTGAAACATTGAGAGGGCTTTAAAGTTGATTATATGAAAAAGTGTGTGTGTGTGTGTGTGTGTGTGTGTGTGTGTGTGTGTGTGTGTCTTCTCCAGAAAAACAAACATCAATCTCGGCCTGTTGTCACAGTGTGAACAGCAGTGAAACTAATTGTTAATCTGCCGCTGCTCTTCCAGTCAGCTACTTTTCATCAGGGTCAAGAAGAACATTCTAGCAAGACTTAAAACGATCCACCTGGTTTAAAGGGGACAGATCCAAGAACACAGTGGGATTCCGAAATCTCTGGGAGTGAAATGACATCATCCTGTTCCTTGTCCCTCGCATCCAAATTTGGCCCTAGCAAGGTACATCAAGTTTATTCCTGTTCTCTAAGCCCTTTCCAATGATCTTTTCTCTCTCTCTCTTAGGTTTCTCAAGTTTATGTATTTTATTTATTTATTTTCTTGCTCACATTTATTTGTTTGTTTGTTTGTTTTAATTGGGAATAAAGGTGATCTTTTTTAAAAAAAATATGGATAGCTGCTTTATTTATTGTACCAATATTTTCCATTGAGTTTTAGAGAAAGTAGAAGAGAGAGGGAGAGACAGAGAGAAATATTGATGTGAGAGGAACACATTGATCTGTTGCCTCTGGCACAAACCCTGACCAGGACCCAAGCCTGGGAAAACCCTGTAACCAAAGCATGTGCCCTTGACCTGAATGGAACCCAGGACCCTTTGGTTTGCAGGCTGATGCTCTATCCACTGAACCAAACCGGCTGGGGCTTTATTTATTTTTAACTAATCTTTAATCTTTATTGTTGAAAGTATTATAGATGTCCCATTTGTTTGTTTGTTTTTTATCATTGACCCCCTTCACCCTACACCCACCCCTCCCAAGCCTTCACCCCTCTATTGTCTGGGTTCAGGGGTTATCCTTTCCAAAGATCTTTTTTTTAAATATATTTTATTGATTTTTTTTTTTTTTTACAGAGAGGAAGGGAGAGGGATAAAGAGTTAGAAACATCGATGAGAGACATCGATCAGCTGCCTCCTGCACGCCCCCTACTGGGGATGTGCCCACAACCAAGGTACATGCCCTTGACCAGAATCGAACCTGGGACCTTTCAGTCCACAAGCCGACACTCTATCCACTGAGCCAAACCGGTTTCGGCCTTCCCAAAGATCTTAAAGATGAAAGAACACAGTTGAGATGCTAGTAAGAGAAGTTATTCTCAGTATAGAATTTCATCAGCATTAAGCACTTAATTATGCGTGAAAATTAAAGATTTATGCAGACACGTCAGAGAAAAATGTGTTCAGGACTCATAGTAAACACCCAGTGAACGATAAGCGGCTTGTTTCTGCTACATGTTCTCCCATTTATCTGCCTTGCGTGGGAGCACATGCTGAATTCTGTACTTCAAAAGAATGCCTGAGGACGAGGCCCGAATAAAAAGGGCTACAGTCAGAAGAAAAGATAAAGAGAAAAAAATAAACAAACAGGGGTAGAGTGGATTCAATCCTTTTTTTCTGCACACCAGGGCAAATTAGCTGAAGTGCAAAATATATTTTTAAGCCATGTTTTTCTTTGTTTCCATACTGGCAAAAATACTCTCTTAGCCAGTGGGCAGGGAATAGAACATACTACTAAAACGCAAGTTTTCTTATTGCCATTTTGCCCATATGAGTCAGAACCTTCAAAAACTACCTGACTTTTTTACTCACCAACTGCACTGAGACAATAGTCAGACAAAAATACAAATATGTAAAGATGTACATCACAGCTTTCTGTTTTTTAAAAAATATATATTTTTTATTGATTTTTTTTTACAGAGAAGAAGGGAGAAGGAGAGAGAGTTGAGAGAAATATCTATCAGCTGCCTCCTGCACATCCCTTTCTGGGGATGTGCCCGCAACCAAGGTACAGGCTCTTGACCAGAATCGAACCTGGGACCCTTGAGTCCACAGGCCAACGCTCTATCCACTGAGCCAAACCGGCTAGGGCTGCATCACAGCTTTCTTATTCTTAAATTAGATTTGCAGGGATAACATTGGTTAATAACATTACATAAATTTCATGTGTACAAGTTTGTAATAACACAGATCATTATACTCTACTGTGTCCCCACCACCCGAAGTCTAGCCTCCTTTCATCACCATGTATTTGACACCCTTTATGCTCTTCATCTTTCCCCTACCTGCTACCGCCCTCTGGTAACCACCATACTGTTGAATTTATGAGTTGGATTTTTGTTTGTTTGTTGCTTTCTCTTTTTATATCTCACATGTGAGTGAAAGCATATAGTTCTTCTCTTTTTCCATTTGATATATTTCACTATAATACTCTCGAGAATCACCCATGTTGTTGCAAATGGCAATTTCTCATTTTTAATGCCTATGTAGTATTCCATTGCATGGATGTACCACATCTTCTTTATCCATTTCTCATCAAAGTACAATTATGTTGTTTCCATGTCTTGGCTATTGTGAATAATGCTGCAATGAACATATATCTTCACCAATAAATGTTTTAAAAGTTTTTAGTTAGATGCCCAGAAGAGAGATTGCTAGGTCATATAGTAGATTTATGCTAATTTTTGAGGAAACTCCATACTATTTTCCATAATGCTTGCATCAATTTACTCTTCCACCAGCACTGTGCAAGGGTTCCCTTTACTCCATATTTTCTCTTGTTATTCCTTGTCTTATCTCTATATATAAAAGCCTAGCAACCGTTATGACAAGTTGACCAAATGACTGGTCAACGTGTTGCTATGACACGCACTGACCACCAGAAGGCAGATGATCAACACAGGAGCTGCCCCTTGGTGGCCAGTGTGCTCCCACAGCCAACCTCCTGCAGCCAATCTACCTCCCACGGTTCCTCCCCCTGGCTGGCCGGTCAGTCATGATCAGCCCCAAATCTCCAGCCAGGCTGAGAGACCCCATCCATGCACGAATTTGTGCACCAGATCTCTAGTTGATAATAGTCATTCTAATAGGTGTGAGGTGATATCTCATTGTGGTTTTGATTTGCATTTCCCTTACAACTAATGATGTTAAGCATCTTCTCATATATCTGTTGCCTGTCCATATGTCTTCCTTGGAAAAGTGTCTATTCAAGTCCTCTCCCCATTTTTCCTTTTGTACTTTTTAATTTTACTGTATTTTCTCCCCATTTTTTAATTGGATTGTTTTGCTGTTGTTGAGTTGTATAAGTTTTTCATAAATATATATATATAGATTGATTGCCTTGGAAAGGTGTGTAGAAGAGTGGCAGTAACATGGCAGTGATGCACAGTAAAGGCTTTAGACATAAGCAGATCTGGAATCATGTATTATTCTATGATTAACCAGCTGGGTGTCCTAGGGGAATTTATGGGACCTCAGTCCAACTCTTTTCCTTTGTATGGATAATCAAAGGTGGTAATGAAAATAGAGTACTTAGCAATGAGATTGCCATAAAGAGATATTGAAGCTTAGAAGGACTATTGATTTTAAAAAGATATTGTTGGGTGTTATAGAGTGAATATTTGTGCCCTCTCAAATTTTATATGTTGAGATCTGAATTTCCTTGTGGTTATATTTGGAGGTGGAGACCTTCAGGAGGTGATTAGATCATGAGGGGTGAGCCCTCATGAATGGGATTGAAACCAGCCCAAATGATCCTCCTGGTGTTTTTTTGTTTTTTTGGGTTTTTTTTTTTTGCCTGCCTCTGTGAAGCCAAACACACAACAAGAGCTGATGGAAGGAAAGTGATTTATTCAGGTGCCACCCGAGAAGCTGGCAGGCTCATGCCTTAACACCCCAGGGCAGGCAAAAGGCTTTCATAGGAGGTTCGTGGGGAGAGGAGAACTAAGGAATTCTGGTGGCAGGCAGTTTTGAATTCCAGCTAGCAGGTGGTTTTGATATTCTCTTTTGGGTGTGTCAGCATCTGGCCAGTTTTGTTTGTTTGTTTGTTGTTTGTTTGTTTTCTCTCTGCCCATTTTATTGATGATCTCTGGGTACAGGATGGTGCAGGCCTGGCCAGCCATTGGCATCTGCTATACTCCTGTGGTCGAGGCCAGCAAAAATGGAACGGGAACCACTGCCGCCTGTAACATGCTTATAAGGCAATGGTCAGTATGCGTTCCATTTACCAGTTCATTCATATATTTTATTCTAATTCCATTTCATGGGTTAGTCAGAGTAGTATAAAGCTTTTAATCCCGCTCCCTGGCATGGCTCAATAGTTGAGCGTCAACCTCTGAACCAAGGGGTCATGGTCCAATTCCTGCTCAGGGCACATGCCCAGATTGTGGGCTCAATCCCCAGGGTGGGGTGAGCAGGAGGCAGCAGAAGTACAGAATAATCACACTCTTGTCAAAGATATACAGACCTATATATTCATTAGTAGCTAAATAATTATTGAGCACCTACTAATTGACAAGCACTTCATTAGGCAAAAAGAAAAATAATAATGAGCCAAAAATTAAATGGGCCCTGACTCCCTGGAGTCTACAGTCTACAGCTGGTTACTGATTGTGATCAATTGCGTGTAAAATCCCAGTGATGATGCCAGAGAGGAAGCGGGTAGTGAAAATGGGCAATACAGGATTTGATCCATTCAGAAGTGCAGGGACATTTCCTAAAGAAATGGCAGTTGAGCAAAGACAGAGGATACGTGAGCCTTGACCAGATGAGATGGGGATGAAGGAGGTACAGTGCACAGCTAAGCACACTGAGTCTGGAGTCAGCCAAGGGCCCTTCCAGGCCGCATTCTGCCACGCACAAGCTCCTGGGATTCTAGGCCTGTCTCGCAATCCCTCTGTCCCAGCAACGTCACCTGTGAAATGGAAATAATAGATGTCCTTAGTTAATATGACTGGTATGAGGACAGAATGAGATGATATGAGAAGTACTTGGCATGGTACCTAATATATAGCAAATATTCAATAAATGCTGGATATTACTTAAGGTGGGGGGAGAATAGAGATCCAAGTGCAAAGAGGGAACAGTGTATGCAAAGGCCCCATGGGAGTGTAATAATAATAAAAAAAGAAATGAAGCCCTGATGTACAGTATATGTGTGTGTGTGTGTGTGTGTGTGTGTGTGTGTATTTTCTGGCATATAAGATGACTTTTTAACCCAGGAAAATCTTCTCAAAAGTCAGGGGTCATCTTTTTTTTTTTTTTTTTGGTGTAGTGTTCCTT
>JAAGEH010000045.1:2827499-2855052 GCA_011751065.1 Lasiurus cinereus | reverse complement strand
GTCTTCCTCTGTAGTCTGGACGATTATTTTTGTTCTTGCTGCTGTTATTTAAACTCTATCTGTTGATACATGGACATTTATTTGTGTGTTTAGCTGAATGATATTTTTACTTCTCACTAAAATGGAAGCTGCATAAGGAAGAGGATTTCTTGATGTTTGCTCCCGGGCTGAGCGAAGTGTCTGGTATAAATATATGTGTGTTGATTTAGGGATGAGTTAGAGTGGGTGGAAGAAATGGGAGGAAATGAATCATTATATTCTAAATCATGAAGCCCTATGTAGATGAGGTGTCAGTTTTCTCTAAGGTGATATTTAAGTTAATAACCTCAAAAAAACAAAAGAAGTCGCCAGAACTGGTTTGGCTCAGTGGATAGAGGGTCCGCCTGTGGATTGAAGGGTCCTGGGTTGGATTCCGGTCAAGGACACGTATCTTGGTTGCGGGCACATCCCCAGTAGGGGGCGTGTAGGAGGCGGCTGATCGATGTCTCTCTCTCTCATCGATGTTTCTAACTCTCTATCCCTCTCTCTTCCTCTCTGTAAAAATTCAATAAAAATATATTAAAAAGAAAAAAAGAAGAAGAAGTGAATGTTTAGGATGAGGGATAGGGGGACAGGGGAGGAGATGTCCATGCATTCTGACATCTTTCAAAGCCAAGGAGTTGCATGTGAATGAGAGCCAGGTGCTGTTCTTGACTCTGCATGACTGGCAGCAGCTGGTGCTCGGAGTGGACTGGAACCCAAGCCAGTCAACTCGGCCTGACTCAACTGCCATCTCTCGTCAGCTGATAAGGACTGTGGGGTGAGGGCGGGCGGGAGTCCAGCTCTTCTGTGAAATTACAAGGTTGGTCCTCTGTGGTGGAACTGACCCAAAATAGCCACTAGGAGAGTTCTGCCCCCTGTAAACACCGTTAAGAACAAAGCTCTATAGTGAGTTTGCTGAAGAGAACTGGTTCCATCCTGCCATGGACATCTTATCTGATGAATAGAAAGGTCACATTTTGGGCCTGCTGGTAGACCCGATAACCATTTCCAGACTGCAACAGAAATGACCTTTGAAAAAAAAGTCCAGTCCTGGCCAGTGTGGCTCAGTTGGTTTGAATGTCAGCTGGTGCACTGAAAGGTCACCAGTTTGATTCCCAGTCAGGGCACACACCCAGGTTGCGGGTTGATCCCTGGTCGGGGTGTGTATGGAGGCAACCAATTGCGGTTCTTTTTCACATCAATGTTTCTTTCCCTTCTTCTCCCTTCCTCTCTCTCTAAAATCAGTAAAAACTTTTTTTTTAAATGGCAAAACAGAAAAACATCAGCATACATAGAACCTGGAGTTCCCTAAGGCTGAGAAGACTCATTATTCCTCCACATGAGTAGTTTAAAAAAATATATATGTATATATATGTGTGTGTGTGTGTGTGTGTGTATTGATTTCAGAGAGGAAGGGT
The DNA here is from genome assembly GCA_011751065.1 of Lasiurus cinereus. NCBI lineage: Eukaryota > Metazoa > Chordata > Mammalia > Chiroptera > Vespertilionidae > Lasiurus > Lasiurus cinereus. Next base: position 2,853,613 of record JAAGEH010000045.1, on the reverse strand, counting down.
GAGGGAGAGAAAGATAGAAACATCAATGATGAGAGTCAATGATTGGCTGCCTCCTGCACGCCCCCCACTGAGGATTGAGCCCACAACCCAGGCACGTGCCCTGACCAGGAATCGAACCAGTGACCACTTGGTTCCTGGGTCGTTGCTCAACTGCTGAGCTACACCCGGCTGGGCTCCACTTGAGTAGTTTAATGACAGGAGCCCATGTGAATTTACAGATGCTTGCTCTACCCACAGTTTCCATCTCTTTGGTTCTCTCCTGGGGACCTTTTGGGTGGAGAAGATGTTTTGGGCCATAGACACAAGAGGCAGCTTCTATTGCTGGCAAGCAACCTTGCCTTGTTGAAGACAGCCCAGCAGAAAACAGTAAAGGCATCATTTAAAATATCACTTCTCATCTCATAGCAAATAAGGGCAATAATTATGAGCCAGTACTTCGGTATAGTTGTACTGTCAGATTGATGTTTTGAGGAAGATGAGGGTGAGGATGGAAAGGGAGACTCAGAATTAACAAGTGCTTTTTTTTTTGGCAAAAGCAGAAAAAATAAACTTTAAACAACTTAAAGCTAGGCAATGTTTTCTTGGAAGGTATTACCGCTAACCAGGCAAAAACTCAGAAAAAACAAGTGAGCTGTATCAATTTCTTATCGCTATAGTAACAAATTATTAAAAATTTAGCCAGTTTTGCTCAGTGGGTAGAGCATCAGCCTACGAACTGACAGGTCCCAGGTTCGATTCTGGTCAAAGGGCACATGCCTGGGTTGTGGGCTCAATCCCCTGCGGGGGACTTGTGGGAGGCAGCCAATCCATGATTCTCTCTCATCATGGATGTTTCTCTTTCTCCCTCTCTGAAATCAATAAAAATATATTGAAAAATTTAGTACAACACAAATTTATTATCTTAAAGGTCTAGAGGTGAGAAGTCCAAAATAGACTAACATCAAGTTATGGGAAGGGCAGCGTTTCTTCTGAGGCTCTAGAGAGACTTTTAGTGCCTCTTCCAGCTTCTTGGTGGCCACCTAGACTCAAAGCCAGCAATGCCAGGCTCCATGCCCCTGGTTCTCTCTCTCCTGCCTCCCTCTTCCAGAAAGACGCTTGGTAGTTGCATGGGCCCACCAAGGTCATCCTGGATAGTCTGCTCATCTCAGGTCAGCTGGTTAGCAATTTTAATTCTGTCCTGCTTGCCATGTAAGGTAAGATACTTACAGATTTCTGGGAGTAAGATGTGGACATCTTTGAGGAACCATTATTCCGTCTCCCACACCAACCCAAATGAGAATATGCACAGCCACTGTGTCATCAGTATTGTGGCCAAGAATATTCTAGATCCCATGGAGCAATGCTAACTTTTACCTTTAAGTTATAAGTCATAGGTTATATACTACTAATATATATATATATTTTAGATTGCACAGTCTAGTGGTAGAGAGCATGTCATCTGATGCCAGAAGCCAATTCTAGTATGTCATAATTGCAAGAGTTTCATCAAAAGGTTGATGGAACTTGGGGACTCAACAAGCACTGAGTCACATATGTTATTGCCTCTTGGGAATGGCTAAAGGCATTTCCCCAAACCTGAAATGGATGCATAAATTGATTGTTTACTGCCAGACAGTTAAAGGCATCTTAAACTACATATTATTGCCTCCTCCTGCCCAAACACCTGAACAGCCGGAAGTGATTCATCCAATCTGACAATGGATCTGTGTACCAAACCCTGGCCTTCTATATGTATATCTCCACCTTGCCTTGGACAATGTGTTAATAAAAAGCAAGGGGTCCTGAGACAAGGGAGAACTTGGTTTCTTTAGCCAGCTCCTCTGGCCCCCATAATGCCTTCCAAAATTATGTTTTGTCTCTGGACTCTTGATTAATTTATGCACAGCCCTTCCCCAGGTCAAGATGCCAGATCAAGACCCCTGGTATTACTCTGATGCTGAACTCTGTGCTCACGTCCTAGCTGTGTAACCTTATACAGGTCATTTGACTTGTATATGTGTGTGCCAGTCAGTTTACCCATGGGTAATGTTGGTAATCCCAGCATGTTTCCTCTACCCACTCCACTCCTCCTCACCCTCTTCCCATCTAATCAGCAGGTATATATTTACACCTGCGACCAGCCAGGCACTTTGCTTAACCCCTAGACATACAGTGGTGAGCACACATCAAGAAATTTCTTCTCTTATGGTGGTTTAGGGAGAGTTAAATGTGTGTACATGTATATAGCACATTTAGAAAACTGATATTGATATTATTTGTTAAATTTTGGGGCATTGTAATTAAACATTCACATTCTCACTTAATGGGTTTCCTCCATTTATGGGAGTCATATCCAAAGACATATAATGGGGCTGTTTCATAAGTATTATACTCATTTAAGTTGCTTATTTTATTTATTTTTATTATTTTAAAATGTGGTTTTGTTTTGTTAATCCTTATCATAGAATATTTTTCCATTGATATTTAGAGAGAGTGGAAAAGAAGGATGGGAGAGAGAGAGAGAGACAGAGACATTGGTCAGTTGCCTCCCACATGAGCCCTGACCACACAAACCTACAACCCAGCTATGTGTCCTTGACTAGGAATTGAACCCATGACCCTTCAATACACAGGCTGATGCTCTAACCACTGAGCACACCAGGGAGGGCTTAAAGTGTTATCTATACTTTAAATGTACTACATTGATATCTCTACCTATGAAAAGAATATGCTAGCTAGCCAGGTAAAGAGCCAGTTCAGCTAGAGGCAACAGCACTCACAGAGGTACAAGGGCATGAGCCAGCCTGAGGAGTGTGAGGCAATGAAAGCTCCTGGCTGCCAGGCCCGAGGACAGGGGAGGGCAAAGCACAGCACTCAGATGCTGGAGGGCCTTGCCGGACACAGTCAGGGTTTTGCATTTCTCTTGGCAAAGAGAAACCATTGAAGGCGGTTCAGCATTGAATCTGAGTCCGATTTGCATTTCAAAAAGAGAACACAGCGGATGGGAGAGGGAGAATGGGCAGGGTGGGGGTGGGTGGGCAGTTGAAGTGAGGAGAGGAGCCATTGGAGTGGTCCAGCAATTCATAAGTATTTTCATATAGCTTATTAAAACATATATATACACATATACACAATTAAACATATATCCACACATAGTTGTTTTACATTTGAAATGTAGTGAATTAAAAATTAACCGGGAATTGGAGGAATTTTAAAATCATGCCCCTGTGTTTCTGACTTTCTCTTCAGTTCCCAACATAGAAACATGAAACAGAAGCTCTTTTTATCTTTATCTTTGTTTTCTTGCCCGCTCCTGGGTTTGTCTTTCTTTAGTATTGTTTCTAGTGTTGGTGCACCCTTAGGTGTGTTATATGATTTGCTTTGATGGAGGGAAGAGTGGCTATCTGTGTTACTAAGTGTGTGAATGCATAAAAGAGAGAGAGAGAGAATGAGTGTGCTCAGATGAATTTCTACTGACAGGACCACAGAACCCTACTCTCAGGCTTCAGGCTTCAGGCCAGTGAGCAGGATCTCCAGTTTTGATTGTTCTTACATTTTATTTTTTAAATTTTTATTTATTGACTAGAGGCCCGGTGCACGAAATTTATGCATGGCTAGGGTCCCTAGGCCTGGCCAGCGGTCAGGGCCAATCTGTGGGATGACTGGCAGGGCAATGGGGGCCCCCCCCCTGGCACCTGCCTTTGGCCAGCCTGGGGCCTATGGGCTGGGGGCATCTCCTGCATTGACCATCTGCCCCCTGGTGGTCAGTGCACATCATAGCAAATGGTTGTTTCGCTGTCTGGTCAATTTGCATATTAGGCTTTTATTATATTTGAGAGAGGGAGAGAGAGAAGTTGATTTGTTGTCCCACATATTTGTGCACTCATTGGTTGATTCTTGCATGTGCCCTGACCGGGAATTGAATCGTGACCTCCTGGTTCACAGGTCAATGCTCAACCACTGAGCCACACTGGCCGGGCTATTCTTACATTTTATACACAGAAAATTCTGCTGAACATCGTCCTGTGAGAGTTTCAAGACCTACACTTTGCTCTCCACGGCCCTGGCCCTAAAAGTCTTTGAGCGGGTATGCTCCTGAGCTTAACAGACAGGAGTTTTAGCTCCTAACTCGAGTCTTGCCTTTCTCTCAAGTTTTTATTTGTTTTGTCTGAGTTTTCCAGATTTAGCAGAGAGATGGCTTGCGACAGATTGGTCTTTATATTTGTACGGAGTAGACAAGCCTGCGGGCCTTTCTCTGTGTGAGGCATTTTCTGTGTGAGGCATTTCTCGTTTTGTCACAATAGTCACCTGCTGTTTTTAATTTTAGTGTCACTCACACCATAAAAACGCGGTGACTGCTTTATTATTGACATAACCAAGGACAAAAACAGATCATGGTTAAATGCTTTTGCTTACATGTTTTAAAATATGTACACGGTACATTGATGCTGCACAGAAAAGATATACAATGAAAAACACAGCTCCTTTCCAGCTCTCCGACTTCTATCACAACGTACCCCACTCTGCGGTTTCTTGCATGTAGTTCCAGAAAAATAGGAAGGAGGGAAATATAGTTGCAGTGTATATGATATAGTTTCTTTAAAATTTAACATCAAAATGTGCTCTGCTTATTTTCTTCATCTTTCAACAAGTCAGGTCAGATTATGTGTAGTATTCTTCACCTCCCTGCAAACATTTACTGTGGTTAAACCAACATCCCAAGACTAGGTCTCAGAGACAGGGCTCATGATAACATCTCAGAGGCCTTTAAAACCTTAAGGCAAAATGCGGTAGGGGTTACCGTCTAGTGAAAACCACCAAACATAAGTCATGACACAAAGTGATATAACAAAACACTCCCCAAACAGTGACCAAGTCTGGGAAGGGAAAATCCCCACCCAGACCCAATGGACAAAGAAGGGGTAAGGACCAACGCCCAGGGCAGGCTGAGGCGCCAGCACCAGCTGGGACTGACACCCAAGCGCAGGCTGGGCTATTTTTAAAGGAGACCGAGGGAGAAGGAATGGCCACAAATAAAAAGGGAACATGTTGACCTGCTGGAAAGTGCTAAATCTGAAAAGGGAGAATGGTGCTAATGCTCTAAGAAGTGCTCTTCAGACGCTTTAAAATAGGACGGGATTCTCATCAGAAGAAGAACGGACACAGTGGCATCCACAAGAACTCAGGTGTAAAGAGACGGTCATCGATTGAATCCGATATTCAATGAATTGGCCTATTATTGAATACAATAAGGGAAACATGCAGCGAGCCATGTCAAAAAAATATGATAAAAATCGACATAAGCTGATTGGACTTAGGAGATCATAATACTTTGGCTCCATATAATGCTTTTGATCCCAGAACCAGTCAGGTGCTTTTGTGCCTCATGTGTGTGTGGTGGTGATGGGGGAGGGGAGCAGGGGAGTATTAGTGGGGAGAGGGAAGAGGAAGTGAACCTCTATGCCATTTCCCATGATATATTTCTTCTCTCCAACCACCATCATCCCTACATTGCTGTCATTGTTGCAGTGTTCTCCATGTGGCCAAATGCACTTTCTCTCTGAAGGCCCAACTCCAAAATCCCTTACATCTTCTCGGAAGCCTTCCCAGCTCATTTGTTCTTCAAAGCCAGTCACCTGCATATTGGATCCTGATGCCTTGGGTATGCTCCTGGTTCTTTATGGCACTCTTTACGTGTGCATCTCTGGGTTTTGAGTTTGTTGAGGGCAGAGACAACACACCTTTGTGTCTCTAGCACCTAGTGTAGTGTCTGGCACTTAGTGATTCTTTATAGTTAAACTAGAGGCCCGATGCACGAAATTCATGCAAGGAGCTCGGCTCTCACATCCCAGACTTTGTTCAGAAGGTTGTAGAAGGACGGCCAGAAGGTGGTTTGGCTGTCCCGTCTAATTAGCATATTATGCTTTCATTATTATGGATAGAAATGAGTAACTGGGTATGTAATGTGGGTTTATTTGTTTCTTGGCTTCATACATTTACATAACTTATTTTTTTTAATATATTCTTTTTTACTGATTTCAGAGAGAAAGGGAGAGGGAGAGAGAGATAGAAACATCAGTGATGTAAGAATGATTAATCAGTGCCTCCTGCACGTCCCACATTGGGGACGGAGCCCAAAACCTAGGCATGTGCCCTGACCGGGAATCAAACCATGACCTCCTGGTTCATAGGTCAATGCTCAACTACTGAGTCATGCTGGTCAGGCCATAACTTTTTAATAATAAGAATCCCAGGACACATGTAAATTTAATAGTCCCTAGAGAAAGCATAATTTCACTGTTCTTCGAACTCTCTCCTTCCTGATTAACTGTGGCCTTCATAGAGTTACAAGGAAATGTGGAAAATGGTCTACCTTTTAGAGTGCTGAGAAATTTTTCTGATTCCCTGATACTTCCATGAGTTAGTAAGCATTGATTAAAAATAGTTCTTCCTCACAAGTTACCTGAGATATAACACAGCATACGATGTTGGAAAATTGTAAAGGTACTCTCTGGAGCAGGTAACTGCAGACTTTCCCATCTTTTTTGACTCTTGTTGATGTCACAGCAGTCCATGACTTATAACAGGAAAAAGTTTATAGAGAGATGAGGGGACAGGGCCTGACAAAGTGATCTTTATTTTCAAACCCAAGATGGTTCTCCTAGGCATTCCTGCCCAGTCATCATAGCATCTTCTTGTGGGATCTTGATACCTGGTCATTAGCCTGAAAAATTATCCCTGAATCCAGGTGACTCATCATCTCGTTCCAAGGGTATCATCTCAGAGTTCAATATTCGACAAATGCTTAGAATAGGTACATCCTAAAAATCTCGGCTTTATTGACTCCCCAGAAAAGCTTTCTGAAGATGCTGGAATCTTCCAACATTAGGTTGGCAGCACTGTCTTCTAACTTTTTTGATCCATATCCTACTTCTTATACAAAGACCATAAGTTTCTGGTTATAAACTATAGACATGTATTTCTGGATCAATAGAATACATTAATTACCAAAACATCCTATATAATAAAAGAGTAATATGCAAATTGACCAAGACTCCAACACAAGATTGCTGCCCCCATATGGACACAAGATGGCTTCCACAAGATGGCCAGCAGGGGAGGGCAGTTGGGAAAGATCAGGCCTGCAGGGAAGGGCAGTTGTGGGCAATCAAACCAGCAGGGGAGGGCAGTTGGAAGGAACCAGGCCTGCAAGAGAGGGCAATTGGTGGTGATCAAGCCTGCAGGTAAGGGCAGTTAGGGGGACTGAGGCCTGCAGGGGAGGGCAGTTAGGGGTGAGCAGGCCTGCAGGGAAGGGCAGTTAGGGGCAATGAAGCTGGCAGGGGAGTGGTTAAAAGGTGATCAGGCTGGCAGGCAGAAGTGGTTAGGGACAATCAGGAAGGCAGGCAGACGAGCAGTTGGGAGCCAGTAGTCCTAGATTGTGAGAGGGATGTCCTATTGGGATCGGGCCTAAATGGGCAACAGGACATCCTCGAGGGGTCCCAGATTAGAGAGGGTGCAGGCTGGCTCAGGGACACACACACACACACAGACACACACACACACACACACACACCCTGTGCACGAATTTCGTGCATCGGTCCTCTAGTACATAAATAAATACCAAGTGAATGAAATGAGCTTCTGGTAGATGTCTTTAGTTTGAATTGATACCTACTAAAATAGTAAAGAAAACTGATGTATAAGGTTTACTTTAAAATCCCCTCAACAACAAAAAGAATATATGAAATAAATGTGGCAGAATCTTTATAACTGTTGAATTCCAATAATAAGTACAGAATATGGGGGGGTTATTATTCTGTTCTCTCTGCTTTGGTGGATATTTGAAACTATTCATAATAAAAAAAATTTAAACCCATAAAAACAGAAAAGAGAAGAGCATGATAAATATAGAACAGAAATTCTAATGTTCCCTTTTTTCACTCCTCTGGGTTTTCTTGTATGCCCCACCTTAAAAGAAAGAAAAAATAAATAGACCAACGTGAGTCTACTTGAAATATCTGAAATATGTTTTCCTAACTCTTCTCTTTAACCAGGGTGATCACTATAAGAAACCCAAGTTTTATTTGAACAGCCCTCTTTTTAATCTATGCAGTCTATTTCACACTAGTATAAAAATAAACTGCCTTAAACAAACATACACCCTGTCATTAACCGGAGCTCCAAGACACCAGGTTACACAGCAGAGTTGGTCAGTAAATCCACGGTAGTAGTATAACAGCTACATTTTTATTCATGATGTGGTGTAGACCTTTCAGTTCATTTCCCTTGAAAGGGACTTGAATATTTTATTTCCTAAAATGTAAAAGTAAGCATTAGGTGAGCGCATGTTATATTCATGGACTGATGGCAAGAAAAGGTAAATGCAAAGGAGAGCTGATGACATCCCATTAAAATTTTTTCTCCGTGTTTATTTCATGGAAGCTAGTTCAACCAAACCCTTTTGGTCAACCCTCTGGCTCTTGCAAATAACCACAGAGAATATTTGCAGACTTTCTACAAGGTCAGGGCGTATCCAGCATTGGACATATCAACTCAAACGCATTTCAAAATTAATCATGCTTTATACAATATCCATTTAATGTTCCGATCCATGTCATAATAACTTAAATCAAGTTCCAGATGAGTTTTTAATATGATTTAATTTCCTCTAAGTCCCTTTAATCCTGAAGATCTTAAGGCAGTCAGGATTCTAGAGACGAGTGTGGATGTTGGGGAAGTATGCAGGAAGCGAAACCTTCATCATGAACGACACGGTAACCATCCAGACCAGGAAGTTCATGACCATCAGACCACTTCAGCGGAAGCAAATGGTCATCGATGTCTTTCACCCCGGGAAGGCAACAGCACCCAAAACAGAAATTCGGGAAAAACTAGCCAAAATGTATAAGACCACACCTGATGTCATCTTTGTGTTTGGATTCAGAACCCACTGGCTTTGGCATGATTTATGATTCCTTGGATTATGCACAGAAAAATGAACCCCAACACAGACTTGCAAGACATGGCCTATATGAGAAGAAGAAGACCTCAAGAAAACAGAGAAAGGAACACAAGGACAGGATGAAGCAAGTCAGGGGGACTGCTAAGGCCAATGTGGGTGCTGGCAAAAAGAAGGAGTAAAGATTCTTCGGTGACTTTATCTGATGGTTGTGCGGATTTTTCGTGAGAGGATTAATCAATTATAAACTTAAAAAAAAAAAGAATGGAGGAAGTAGAGGCAGTTCTCTGCCCCATGGAAGCAGCCTGCCGCCTGTGTCAGCAGCTCATGCCGCCACCAGTGCAGCCATTTATGTCAGAAGCTGTTTGTTTCTAAGCCGGATTGCATTTTCCTCAAATACACTATGAATTTATGAGCAAGGGAATGGGATGTCCTTAGAGCAGTGGTTCTCAACCTTCCTAATGCCGCGACCCTTTAAGACAGCTCCTCGTGGTGGTGACCCCCCACCATAAAATTATTTTCATTGCTACTTCATCACTGTAATTTTGCTACTGTTATGAACTGTAATGTAAATATCTGATATGCAGGATGTATTGTTACAAATTGAACATAATTAAAGCATAGTGATTAATCACAAAAACAACATGTAATTATATATTGTGAAATATTTATTTCTAATTACAAATAAATGAAATTTTGTCTTGAATCGTGGTGTAGCATGGGTAACAGTCTTCATATGACAACAATAAACTACGTTGCTACATTTTGCTACACTGAGGAGTGGTGTGTTGCTTCCTAAGACCATGGGAAATAGGTGTTTTCCAATAGTCTTAGGCAACCCCTGTGAAAGGGTCGTTCAACTCCAAGGGGTCGCGACCCACAGGTTGAGAACCACTGCCCTAGAGGAAGGAGTTTCACTGCACTTCCCATTCCATTCCCTCTCAGTTTTCAAGTGGAAGAAGGATTGCACTAGAACCCCCTAATAGAATTTATATGTAGAGTACTCATTTTTAAATACCTATCTATATATTAATTATTGATTTCAGAGAATCGGGAATTATGTTCTGTAACTCTCATGTTAACATCCCTGTGCGGTACCTAGAACTATTTTTATTATCATTTCATAAAGGGAGAAGGGAGAGGGGAGGGAGATAGAAACGGCAATGATGAGAGCGAATCATTGATAGGCCGCCTCTTGCATATCCCACCCTGGGGATGGAGTCCATAACCCAGGCATGTGCCCTGACCGGGAATTGAATCGTGACCTCCTGGTTCACAGGTCAATGCTCAACCACTGAGCCACACAGGCTGGGCAGAGTACTGATTATTTTAACAAATACATCGGATCTCTCTCGATTCTACTATTTCATACCTTCAACTATTTACCTTTCACTGTGAGATACCAAGATCTGCGGAGTGACAATGAGACTATCAAGACTTGCCTTTTTCATCAGGTGGGCTCCATTGTCTGAGGAAACATATTTCTGATTATTAGAAAATAAAGGACCAATAATTTTGGAAGCGGGATACAGAAATGCTTCCTTTATAAAGCAAAGCTGTCTCACCCATGAGTGTGTTGCATATAAATGTTTCTTTTCAGAGGACAATAGATTGGTCATCTTTTACCGAAAACAATAGCAGAGTTAGTTACATCTTCCTGACCCGTGACTCAGACATGTTCACACTGAGTGGAATGGTGCGCAGAACCACCTTCACTTTTTAAATGGATGAGCTTTATAAACTATATTTCTAAGTATCTTTATTTTGACAATGGAACTTTACAGTTGACTTTTACAGGAATTATATTCCTTAACTGTCATGTTAACAACCCTGTGTGGTACTAGAACTATTTTTATTATCATTTCATAAATGAGAAACAGTCTTAGAATGTTTGTAGGGATATACAGAGGCAGGATTTGAAGACGTTACAAGTGCTGACTCTGAATTCTATTTTTTTCTCTCCATGAGAAACAAGGATACTTGGAAAGTGTAAGAAAAGGTAGAAGGCAGAGGAGATTTTAGGGCAAATAAAGGCGTTTTCTGGAGTTCACTGGGGCAGTCTGAAGAAGGCCTAAGGAGAGGAGAGAGGACCTCTGTCTTGTTATAGATTTAGAATCAGCAAGCAGTGAGGATGACCTGTCTGTAATAGTAAGAAAATAATGCAAATGTTGTGGTTAGAATGTGGATAAGTTTTAATTATCTTAATGTGTTATTAAAAGACTTTTTGACATTTAGTGTATTTGAAGTGTAGTTGTCTCATATAGAAGGTGGGGCAAAAGTAGGTCTACAGTTGTTCATATGGAAAATAACAGAATCCTATGCAATAAAAGGCTAATATGCAAATTGTCCCCTTGACTGGGAGTTTGACCAGGGGGCAGGCCTGGCCAGCCAACCTGCTGCGTCCCCTTCCCTCAGCCCTGATCAGGACAGGCCAGCTGGATCTCACCTGTGCGTGAATTCGTGCACCGAGCCTCTAGTCATTAATAAATAACAAGACAAGAGTAAATTGTTTCATGTACTTACAACTGTAAACCCACTTTTGCCACATTTTGCATAAATGCCTTCCACATTCACAACTCAAATTGAAATCAAAGTAATATTAAACTGGCCCTACCCAGTGTGGCTTAGTGGATAGCCAGCCCAAAAACTGAAGGGTCCTGGCTCAATTCCGGTCAAGGGCACATACCTCAATTGCAGGCTCGATCCCCATCTCTGGTCAGAGTGGTGTGGGAGACAACCAATCATTTTGTCTCTCTCACATCAATGTTTCTCTCTTTCTCTACCCTCCCTTCCACTCTCTCTAATAATCAATGGAAAAATATCCTTGGGTGAGGATTAACAACAACAAAAAAGCAATTTTAACCTGAAGGGTGAGCCATACGCCTGTAATAAATATTGCATGATCTGAAATTATTGTTTAAGTAAATGAAAAAAAATTTAACATGAGTACATCCATGGATTTATCAATGTTGGAGTAAAATATGGAAATGTTTAAAAATGCCAATAAATGTTAAAAAAGGTTTTAAAAGATTTGAGTTAACTGTCCTGAAACTTAAAGTGTGATATTAAGGAGTTAAGGACCCATTTCCCACTGCCCTGAAGCGTGTGTATTCTATTGATAAGGATTTGAACTTAGACTGCTGACTTCAAGTGACTGCCCTTATAACCATACTAGAGGCCCTACTGCTGAGTGACAATGAGACCATCAAAATTCATGCACTGGAGGAGGGGGTCCCTCAGCCCAGCCTGCCCCCTCTCACAGTCTGGGATCCCTCAGGGGTGGGAGGCAACCCAGCCATCAGGGGAAGGTGATGCCCCCATCACACCTCTGCTGCTGCCACTGCCAGTAGCACAAGCCTCGACTGGCCCTGGTTACCTGAGCATCAGGCAGCCCTAGGTGGCTGGGCAGCCACCATCTAAGGCTTGCCTGTGCCTTCAGCTGGCCCTGGGGGGTTAGGGGGACTGGGGGACTCTGGAGGCAGGCACACAGAGTGGCCAGGCCCTAGCAGGGCTGAGGGGACTGGGTGCCACCATCTTGTGGCTGTGGGCACCACCATCTTTGAGGGTGTGGCAGTCAGTTAGCATATTTCCTCTTTACTGGCTGTGGGCACTGCCATCTTTGTGAGGGTGTGATGGTCAATTAGCATATTTCCTCTTTACTAGATAGCATGTTTAATGATGTATATTCCTCTCCTCTCCAGAGTGAGACTGAGTGCTTACAAGTTTGCTTACTGATATGCCCATTAGAACTAAGGTTAAATTTGAGATCTTGTTATGCAGTTTGTTTACCAGAACACCCCTACTCCCCCTGGACTGCCGTGGGTACTACAGGATACTTAAAGGTTCTCTGAGCACCATTCGAGTGGATCATTGCTTGAATGCTGGACACCTGGTCGTCGCTGATTGCTTTATCCCTGAGCTGCACTGCTGGTTCTGAGCGCTGGAAGTTTATCTTTGTTGATCGCCTTCGGTTTGGGCACAGGCCCCCTCCCCACTCTGCTCAGCTCCACTCCATGCCAGAAGACAGAAGAATAGTGGGGCCTCAGATCGATCTGCGCTGTGTGCAGAGATCTCTGAAGGCAACACTGCCCTGAAACTGAAACTTCCTTCCTGACCTGACCAGCCAGCCAGAGAAGGCGCTGCTGCTGCCACCAGAGGAAGCCACATTTTGGAAGCTCCCTTTAAGCCTGTACCCACGGCACCAGGAATTCTGTGAGTTACAATGTGCTGTGTGTTAATAAGCTTTGTGCCCACTGCAATGATAAAAGGAGAATAAATTGCTATGTGAATTGCCACTGTAGCTATTCGTGTGGCATAATTTCACCAGCAGCCATAATTATCTATCTAATAAAAGATAATGTGCTAATTGACCGTACATTCACGACACCCACCAGCCAATCAGGAGTGAGTATGCAAATTAACCCAACAAAGATGGCAGATTAATTTGCATGCACAGACGCTGAGCAGGGAGCTTGCGTCATCACCATGGTGACAATGCAGGCGGTCCACACCATGCCAGCCGCTCCCAGGCCTTTGGGCAGCAGAAAGGTGGCTCCGGCCAGAGCAAAGGCGATGCCAGCAGCCAAGGGAAAGAAGGCCCACTCTTGCACAAATCTTCGTGCATGGGGCCTCTAGTACTAATATAAGGTCAGAGGAAATTGCCTATCCTGGTTCTGCTTGCATAAAATAGTCTTTTGCTGGCAACTACTTTATATGTCCGAACACCTGCACAGTTAAAGTTTATCTCAAGGGACACCCCAGATAAAAGCCCCCTCCTTTCTCGGACAATCATCAAATTTAGTCACCTTAACAGCCTCATAGATCATTTCAAAGGAAAATAGAAGAGTCCCCATAATTTCCTGTGGCCTTTTTTTCTAAAGGTTAATGTTAAAAGAAACACATTTATTTGTCTTAATTAAAAGAAAGATTGCTATGTATCATATATTTTTTAGATTTTGTATATGTATTATCTTTTAAGTTGCTATGTGTTAACTGATAGTGGAACACAAGAATAGTTTGTCTTTTATCTCACTTCTTTTGGTACCACTTCGTAATTTCTGTTGTCTTTTACTATTTCGCAACTTTAGTTTCCATGGGAACAGGCTCAGTCAGACTGTATTTGGGACTCATTCAGAATATGGAGCCAAAGGATTACTCCTTAGGCATCAGGCGAGTGAATACGAGTCTCTGTGTCACATCTTTGAAGGTGTAGACAACTGGGCTATGATTTCATGAGAGGTTTTCATTTTCAAATATTCGGATCAGAGCTCTGAAATCATTTGAGTGTTGTAGAACACACTTTGAACAAAATGAAGTCTCTCTAGGCGTGCTGCTCTTGACAGATAAGGAGACTTAACAGACAGCAGTGATCACAGTTAAACTCATCAACATTGTTGAAATGTTTCTTAGCGGAAAATGTTATCCTTTGAAATACAGAGTATTATGAGTAGGAAGAATTATATTGGGCTGCAATTGAGAGCAGGTAAGTATAGTGGTACCTCGAGATACGAGTTTAATTCGTTCTGTAACCTTGAGGCGTGGGAAACTATGAGACACTCGAGTCGCAGTAAACTGGTGGGTCGTGTGTAGCCGGCCGATCCGTGCGATGACTCCTATCTCAAATGTTGCTCGTATTTCAAAGCAAAAATGGTCGTCGACGGCTCGTATCTCAAAAATCTCGTATGTTAGGGCACTCGTATCTCGAGGTACCGCTGTAATTAAAAAGTCAAGAGAGGTAAGACAGAAAATAACAGCATTAAAAAGCCTCCAAACTGTGCAAAAAGGGTCTTGAATACATCCTGTGTCCTCTTAGGTAGTTTTGTTGTGTCCACAGAAGAAATGTCCAAACCTGTAGGGAATTTCTATGAGTTTATTTGAGCCCAGCAGAGGTCAGTTGCAATGGAGCAAGATCTCAATGGATTGAAAAAATGCTCCCTTGAGAATGGCAGTTTTGCAGCTTGTTTTATTTATTTGTTTATTTTGATCCTCACCCGAGGATATTTTTCCATTCAGTTTTAGAGAGAGGGAAAGACAGAGAGAAATATCCATGTGAGAGAAACACATCGATCGGTTGCCTCCTGAACCTGCCCCAACCAAGACCCTGGCTGAGGAGGAGCCTGCATCCGAGGTATGTGCCCTTGAGTGGAATCGAACCCAGGACCTCTTTTTTTTGTCTGCAGGCTGACGCTCTGTCCACTGAGCAAAACTGGCTAGGGCTACAGCTTACTTTACACATTAGAATCAAAGGAAGTGACATGGGGGCAGGGGAAGGGGTAATATGAAATTGTGGATGGTGGATTAAAGGGGCGGAGGACAGCAAAGGAGGAAATCTCTTGGATTGGATAAAGAGTAAAACTGAGAACCACAATTTTTTTTCCATTGGCAGGGACAGGATAATGAACATTTACAGCACATAGGATGTACGTAGGCGACAAAATAACAAGGGATTCTGCTCTGATGTGGTGGGACATTGTGCCCTAAGGGTTTAGAAGAGATTACTAACACTCTGACATTTTAAGAGGCTGCTGTTTTCGATGCAAAAAGACAATAAGGTACACTTAAGGACAAGATTGCCCTTTGGCAAGGAAGCTACAGGCCAAGACAGAACCCTGGCTTCCTTAGGACTTCCTATGTTCAGCGCATCCTCCGGGGCAGGTCTGCCATACCAGCCTCTCCAGAACTTGTCAGGTTTATTAACTGGGGGCCCTCTTTTGGTCCACAGTTATGAGAACAAGTACCACCAGCGGACTATAATGCACATCCCAGGTTTTACTCTTAAAAAATTACTTTTGCCGAAACTGGTTTGGCTCAGTGGATAGAGTGTCTGCCTGTGGACTGAAAGGTCCCAGGTTCGATGCCAGTCAAGGGCATGTATCTTGGTTGTGGGCACATCCCCAGTAGGAGGCGTGCAAGAGACGGCTGATCGAAGTCTCTCTCTCATCGATGTTTCTCACTCTCCATCCTGCTCCCTTCCTCTCTGTAAAAAATCAATAAAATATATATTTTCAAAAAATTACTTTTATGCACCTGACCAGCATGGCTCAGTGGTTTGAGCATTGATCCATGAACCAAGAGGTCACAGTTTAATTCCAGGTCAGGGTACATGCCTGGGTGGGGGGCTCATTTTCTAGTAGAGAGTGTGCAGGAGGCAGCAATCTGTCTCTCTCTAGTGGATTTTCTTTCTCTCTCTCTCCCTCTCTCTTCCTCTGTCTCAAAAAACAAAAACAAAAACAAAAACCAAATTACAAACAATGAAAACATATTTCAAAGATACCTTTATGCTCATGTTACAGATTGTCTAAGTGAAGACCGCTCTCAAGTTTATAAACAGAGCTTTCAAGAGTCTGTTAGCTGAGAGTGTGTTCCAGTGATTCAATAGGGAACTCGCAGCAGGAGGGGTGTTACTGCCCCAGGGGGTGCTGTGGAGTTCAGGTGGACTTACTTGATGGTGACATGGATCTGATTGGTGGGGGCTATTCCTTTTCTAGGCAGGGACCAGTGCTGATAAATATGTGTGTGCCAGACGGCATTGTCAATGAAGATTGGCCCTGTGTCCCTCATCCTTCATCCTTTCCCGGGTCCCACTGCATGTTCATGTAAATGAAAACTTGATAACTGTCTTAGCCTATAACTACACTATTTTACCTGTAAACACAGTTTTCCCCCCTGCACAGCCTTAACATATAACTAAATATGCAAGTGTCCATCTAATGGCTACAGAAGCTCTGTTCTTTATTTCCTGTACTGTTTGGAATGGCTCCTGGCCTTTTTCTCTTAAATCTCTTTAACATTATCTGTATAGACTAATATTTCATTTTTTTCATGGTGTCTTCTAGTGGACTCTCATATATAAGCACTTATAAATTGAAGTATATCTTATTACACTATAAATTGTATTCCTTTTATTTCTATTTAATATTAAGGGAGCATTATATTTAGTTTTCTTAGTTTCATATCTATATACATACACACATATATACATACTAGTATATATATAATATACATGCTAGTTTTATATATATATATATATATATATATATTATAGGTGCACTAATTCGTGTACCTTGAAAGGAACAGTGGACTGCGAGGCTGTGGTGGGCACACCCCTCCCATCGCAGCCCCGGTCCCCTCTTTGCCGGCAGCCCCCACTCCCGCCACTGGCACCCCTGCTTGCCTGCTCCAAGTTCTGCCACCTGCTGCTGACGCTCACCATGTTCCATGCACCGCCCCTGGTGGTCAGTGCACATCATAGCGACTGGTTGTTCGGTTGTTCCACCGTTCAGTCTATTGGCATATTAGGGTTTTATATAGATAGATATAAATATATGAAATGATACATTATCTATCAATTTTTGTTTAGTAGAGTAAAGAGGGCATCAAAAATTTATTACCACCTTACCTGGTTTGGCTCGGTGGATAGAGTATCGGCCTGCAGACTAAAGGATCTTGGGTTTGATTCTGGTCAAGAGTACGTGCCTGGGTTGTGGGCTCAATCCGCAGTAGCCGATCAATGATTCTCTCTCATCACTGATGTTGCTATCTCTCTCTCTCTTCCTCTCTGAAATCAATAAAAATATTTAAAAATTAATAAAATAAAAACAAAGGACTGTGGAATGCAAAGTACGGTGGGTGCCCAGTACATCGTGGGGGAGGGGGAGTGGTAACTGAGGGGGAAGCGGGAAAGACAGGAGCCAGTTCTGAAAGGCCATTGGAAGGAATTTGGATTTCATCCTGAATGCTAGGAGAAGCGTTTGCAGGAAGCTAAATCTGATCAGATTGTACTCTAAGAAGCTCACTCATGTCCGAGTGAGACTGGATTGCAGACTCGTCACATTGATCTTGGTTCTTAGCTCTTTCCCTCCTGAATCCAAGTAAGAGGCCTCTCTGCTGTTGAAAGCTAATTTCTTACCCGCCTTCCTGCTGCTCTTCCTCCAGTTTCTATGGGTCCTTTGCTTCAGAGGGTTATCCCCTCTCTCATCTTATCTTCAACTTCTCTTCACCACATCTCTGATCACAGGCTGCAGAATGCTCACGTCTCTGCAGTTTTAAGAGTGAATAAAACCCACCATGCTGCTGAAACTGGACAACCAATGGGTCCAGATTGCCTGTCACTTCTTGAGCCAGTTCAGCAAGGACAGGGTGGAGTCATATGAGCGTTTATTCCAATACTGCCAGCATTATGGGAGAGCAGCAGGTCAGCCACGAAAATGAACCCATGGGGCTACATCAAAATAACAAACTTCTGCACCGCATAAGGACCATCAACACAACAAGAATGGCCAAAACCGGTTTGGCTCAGTGGATAGAGCGTCAGCCTGCAGACTGAAAGGTCCCAAGTTCGATTCCGGTCAAGGGCATGTATCCTGGTTGTGGGCACATCCCTAGTAGTGGGCGTGCAGGAGGTGGCTAATCAATGTCTCTCTCTCATCGATGTTTCTGACTCTCTGTCCCTCTCCCTTCCTCTCTGTAAAAAAAATCAATAAAATATATTTAAAAACAAAACAAAACAAGAATGGCATCATCAACAAATTAACCAACAACAAGCGCTGGCGAGAATGCGGAGAAAAAGGAACCCTCGTGCACTGCTGGTGGGAATGCAGACTGGTGCAGCCACTGTGGAGAACAGTATGGAGTTTCCTCAAAAAACTAAAAATGGAACTTCCATTTGACCCAGTGATCCCACTTCTGGGAATCTATCCCAAGAAACTAGAAACACCAATCAGAAAACATATATGCACCCCTATGTTCATAGCAGCACAGTTCACCATAGCTAAGATTTGGAAATAGCCTAAGTGCCCATCAGCAGATGAGTGGATTAAAAAACTGTGGTACAGCTACACAATGGAATACTACGCTGCCATAAAAAAGAAGGAACTCACCATTTGCAACAGCATGAATGGACCCGGAGAGAGCATTATGCTAAAAGAAATAGGCCAGTCAGAGAAAGATAAGTATCACATGATCTCACTCATATGCGGGATATAATGAACAACACAAACTGATGAACAAAAATAGATCCAAAGACAGAAGCATCGAAAAGACCATCAAACCTCCGAGGGAAAGCAGGGGAGGGTTGGGGGTGGTGGGTAAGAGATCAACCAAAGGACTTGTACCCATGCATATGAGCATGACTAATGGACACAGACAATAGAGGAGGTGGAGTAGGGGTATGTGCTGGGGGCTGGGAATGGCCAGAGAGAGGCCAATTGGTGGGGAGAAGGAGACTTATGTAAACATTTCAACAATAAAGAATTTTAAAGAGGCGGGGATTATAGTCCTTGAATTTAGAGCACGCAAGAATCAAGAGTAGCTAATTCTGAGCAGTCTTCCCTGACAGTTGTAAAATACGGCGGTTGAGCAATGCCAAGCCATTGTTTCTCTGGTCTGTACTCCAGAATAAATGCTTCTTGTTCCTCCGGCTTCCTGAAGACTAATCAAAGGAAACATGAAGCAACAGCAAGCTGGAGGGTCTCCTTCGTTTCCACATCTCTTCTGGGAGCAGTTCTGCCAATAAAAGTTCATTAATATGTCACATGTCTGAAATGCAAGAGCTACAGCTTTTAGGAATCCTCATCAGACAGGAGCGTAGAAAAACAAAATTTAGCCGAGACCGGTTTGACTCAGTGGATAGAGTGTCGGCCTGCGGACTGAAAGGTCCCAGGTTCGATTCCGGTCGGGGGCATGTACCTTGCCTGCGGGCACATCTCCAGTGTGGGGCGTGCAGGAGGCGGCTGATCGATGTCTCTCTCTCATTGATGTTTCTGACTTTCCCTTTCCCTTCCTCTCTGTAAAAAATCAATAAAATACATTAAAAAAAAAGAAAAACAAAATTTAAACAACTCTCATATTTGAAAATGGAAGTTTGAGAAGTTTGAGAGAGGTGGGGTATGTGAGCAGGTGAGCGCTAAGTTGGTCTATAAAATCCTTAGAATTGTAAAGGTTGAATTATCAGATAATGGCCTCTGCAGGCTGCTTCCTTTATTGTGGGTGGTCAAATCTAGGAAGCTAAATGGACTCATTAAAAAGGAGAAGTCCATCACGGTATGCAGAGATGGATTATTGGAGCTCTCTTTAAGAAATCTTTTTTTAAATTTCATTCTTTCAAAATTTACAAAATGTGCTTACATTGAGGTAGCTCCTATCTCACCACAGGGTCTTGGGAAGGACAAGTGTGAACCCCAAAGCTTAAGCCTCATTAAATTCCTGGTCAGCCTGCCTGCCTTTATGTGTCTATTCATTATATCTGTAACATTTTTAATTTAGAAAAAAAAAATTGAAAGCATTAGCAGTGCTCTGTCTTCATTGAAGAAATGCAAAGATCACCCTGACTTGGTAGCTCAGTTGGGTAGAGCATTGCCCTGATATGCCAAGATTGGGGGTTTCATCCCTCATCAGGGTATATATAAGAATCAATCAATGAATGCATAAATAAGTGGAACAACACATTGTTATTTCTCTCTCCTCCTCCTCCTCCTCTTCTTCTCCTTCCTCCCCCTCCTCCTCCCCTCCTCCCCTTCCTGTCCCCCTCCTCCTCCCTCACCTCCTCCTCCTCCTCTTCCTCCACTTCCTCCTCCTTCTTCTTCCATCCTCTCTCTTGACAATCAATTTAAAAACATTTTTTAAAAAAGAAATGCAAAGATAACTTCATTTGCAGGTAATAAATTTAACAAATTGGTGATGTCAGGGAATCTTCTTGATACTTTTTATACTAATCTCTATAATACACAATTTGCATTTGTAACTGCATGCTCATGCTTTCCAAAAGTAAAAACTTTTAATACATTAAATTGTTGTAATTCCCCAAATTGTTGCAATTCCCTTACTAAGTGTAAGGGCGGACATAAAGGTATGGTAGAGTGCTGTGTTTTCACATTTGTTGCTTTAGTGGATTTATAAATACCAACTGACTGCGGATTAACCATTTCACTCTCCCTTGAGCTAGACAGCCACTGAGCAGTCTGTGTATCAGCTGTCAGAGGACAGTATGTGCAGGGATTCCCACAGGCTGATGATTCAGAACCAGAGTTCAGAACCCAGAATTCAGAAACTCAGTGTTAACACTTTGCCCAGAGCGGATCAAAACTCTGGAGAGCCCTAGCTGGTTTCTTTCAGTGGATAGAGCGTTGGCCTGTGGACCAAAGGATCCCAGGTTCAATTCCAGTCAAGGGCACGCACCTCTACCTCCGTTGCAGGTCCTTCCCCAGTCCGGGCCCTGGTTGGGGAGCGTGCAGGAGGCAGCCAACCAAGCGATGTGTTGCTCTCACATCTATGTTTCTCTCTGTCTTTCCCTGGCTCTTCCACTCTCTCTAAAAATCAATGGAAAAATATCCTTGTTTGAGAGTTAAACACACACACACACACACACACACACACACACACACACACACACCTCTGGAGAAATGATTTATTGAGCCTGCTCTGAAACAGTACTTACTAGTATGTGACAAGTATATTAATATGTTCATTTCTGCTGAGAACTATAGCTATCAAATACTGGTGGTTCTGGACTTTAAGTCTTAAAAACATATTGAATTAGTAACTAAAGTTTCAGAACCAAGGGCAGTGAATGATCTTAAATTAAAATGTCATCAAGCCGAAACCGGTTTGGCTCAGTGGATAGAGCATCAGCATTTCGAACTGAAAGGTCCCAGGTTCGATTCCGGTCAAGGGCATGTACTTTGGTTGCGGGCACATCCCCAGTAGGGGGCATGCAGGAGGCAGTTGATCGAAATCTCTCTCTCGTCGATGTTTCTAACTCTCTATCCCTCTCCCTTCCTCTCTGTAAAAAAAATCAATAAAATATATTAAATAAATCAATCAATAAATAGCTTTATATTTCCCCCTGGGGACTAACTACCTGGCGAGGTTCAACCACTGATGGCCTTCCATTGCCATTGGCCACTGTTAAACAAGGGAAGTTGTGCTGAAGGACTTTTCTTTGACATTTTTGAGAATTTGTCTTGCTGTAAGAAGTTAATTTATTTGCTTCATCTCTGTCTAATATTACACCAAAATTTTAATTGTCCAGTTGTTTGGGTAACAGAATGCCCTGAAAATGTCTCTAAATGTACTAATGCATGCAACTCATAGGAAAACAAGTTTATATTCCGTTCGGAAACACAAATAGTCTTTCTTGTCCTCAAATGGTTTTTGAAACAGAAAAGGGGAGGAGGCATAAAACTTCTATGCGGCATGTAATAAACATACAAGTTTAATTCAAATTACTTCATTCACCACAAACTCTCCCACGAACATTTTCTCTGCTAAAAATGGCAATTGAGCCGAAACCGGTTTAGCTCAGTGGATAGAGCGTTGGCCTGCGGATTGAAAGGTCCCAGGTTCGATTCCGGTCAAGGGTATCTACTTTGGTTGCGGGCACATCCCCAGTGTGGGGCGTGCAGGAGGCAGCTGATCAATGTCTCTCTCTCATTGATGTTTCTGACTTTCTATCCCTCTCCCTTCCTCTCTGTGAAAAATTCAATAAAATGTATATTTTTTAAAAATGGCAATTGGTTATATACTCTCTGAATGATATTGTTGCAGCCCTAAGGCTTGAAAATGGACGTGAAGCCATCTGCAGCGTATCTGGCAGTATTGTGTTTGGTCCTCGTACTTTCTCACAAAGCCGCTAAGTTGAGATAGTCTGGGCAGGGGAGTGGGTGGCCTGTGGAGCCAGCAGAGCTAGATATAGATGCATATTTTGGCTTCCCTGCTTTATAGCTTGGTAACCTTGAGCAAGAGGTACTTAAGCTCTCTCTCAGTCCTCACATCTGTCAAATGAGGTTATTAGCACAGTGGAGTCACATTTTACTTAGATGTTAGGTTCTTAAAGGGAAAATGTATTCCTAGCCAAATCACCCTTAAATTCTTTAGGCTATCATTAACTCCCCAGGACATCATTAACTCCCCAGGACATCAGCTCTGAAAGTTAAGCACGTCTTTTAGTTGTTCTTACACTTTGATGTGGCTTCACTTTCTCTGAAAACAGGGTATCAATGTCTCATTAAGAGGAATGGCCATGGAGAGCATGATGCTAAGCAAAATAAGCCAGTCTGAGAAAGATAAATAACATATGATCTCACTCATTTGTGGAATATAATCAGCAACATACACTGATGAACAAAACCAGATCCAGAGGCAGAAGCATTGAACAGACCATCAAACCTCAGAGGGAAGGCAGGGAAGGTGGGGGGAGGGGGGAAATGGGGGTGACAGTTAAGAGATCGATCAAAGGACTTACATGCATGCTTATAAGCATAACCAATGGACACAGACACTAGTGGGGCAAGGGCATGTGCTGGGGGGTGGGAGTGGCCGGGGAGAGGATAATGGGGGAAAAAGGAGACATATGTAATACTTTAAACAATAAATAAATAAGGATATGCCCATTTAAAAAAAAGAGGAAGCCAGGTGCAGTTACATTTCCATAAGACAAGGGAACTGGAAGTAGCCTAAAAAGGTCTATATTTACAAAATAAAAAAGAAGGAAAAAAGCCCAGAAGGAACAGGAGGACAATAAGGGAGGAGGGCCTCCAAAGTCACTATAGCCGAAACCGGTTTGGCTCAGTGGATAGAGCGTCGGCCTGCGAAATGAAGGGACCCAGATTTGATTCCAGTCAAAGGCATGTACCTTGGTTGCGGGCACATCCCCAGTGGGGGGCGTGCAGGAGGCAGCTGATCGATGTTTCTTTCTCATCGATGTTCCTAACTCTCTTTCCCACTCCCTTCCTCTCTGTAAAAAATCAATAATACATATATATATTTTTAAAAGTCACTATAGGGACCAATTTGAAAGGGAATATTGACCAACCAGAGGGGATATCAGCGAGCAGAAACTCTGCCTTTATAAACCATGGAAACAGGAGGACGGTGGGAGTCTTTCCCCCTCCCCATGTGGGAGTCTGTTCTGTGGGGCTCTTTCCTCTCCCCACGTGGCAGTCTGTACTTGTTCTTCAATAAATCTCCACCTTTGCTATTCCACCTTCTGTTCGTGGATTCATTCTTCAACTCCAGCAGACAAAGAACCTGGGTTCCAGTCCAAAAATTCCGTATCCTTATCAAAACCGCAAGGCTATTAATTTTTACTTTTGATAATTTATGAAATAACTGATGTCCAGTTTTTATACCTTGCTGTGTGCATGGTAATCTCTGTGACATATCAATTTTTGCTAAGGATGTTTTAGTTAAAAGCATTTATTTAAACAACACTTTTATAGTAAATTTTACAATTGTGATACTGCACATGAGTATTTATTTTTAGTCAAACCAGATTATTTTAGGTAAGTGATAAACAATATAAGAACTTTTATCCTTACCGTTGGGGAGGGGAAGAAACCAGGGTTTCTTTTAACTTGGCGGGGAGTTGTTGGCGGTTATGGAAGTAATCATCTCTTAGCCTCATCTTACAAACTTCTGCCCAGGATTTTGGCACACATCCATAACTATTAAAGATGTTTTGTAGCTAACCTAACTTTAAAACAATCGCCGACCTCAATCAGCAGACAATTTTATTTGTTTTCCTATTTAACTTGTTCTGGAAAATTGAAGGGAAAATAAAAATCACTTCAAGAAAGCAGCCAACAGAGACTATCCCTAACATCTGTTAGTGAAATGTTTATACAAAACCCAACATTTTTGTTTTCATAAGAAGAGTTATTGAGTGCAAGTTTTAAAAAATTACAACTGAATGCCAAGAGTAGGAAGGCTGAAAACAGGATAGAAATCTTATAACGCATAAATTTTTTATAAAGGTTTAGAACTCTGTCTTTAAGAAGTTCAACAAAAGCAACCACACGTTGTAATTCTTTTTACGTCATTAAAAGCAAACCTTGAAGTAAATAGAATTAGAAGAAGGAAAGTAGCTAGGAGATGCTTAAAGATCACAGAAATTAATATTCAACTATCTATTAATTCATTAAACTAAATCCTCATTTTAATTTTTGTTTTGTTTTTAACCTTTATCGTTTTTGTTCAACCAGTTCTCATTTATTTTAGTGTCTGGGACACATGATTTTTTTCTGTTCAAATATATACATGTACAAATTATGAGGGACTTCAAGTCTGCAGTTAACAGCTGTTCTTTTCCACAGAACATTGGAAGTGATTTTTGAAAATTTCAGAAACTTTTCTCAAAGGAGCGTGAAGCCAGTGGAAACATTGAAAAGGAGGGAAGTGATTTAACCCAGTCCTAACCTTCCAACCTCAGGCCCAATGCATGCTCGCCTCCAGGGAAGGCTGGTCCAACCTCCTCAAGAAAATAAACACCATCAGCGGCCCTGCGGGGTGTGGAAAGTTCAAAGACAGGATGATGGGAGGAAACAAAGATCCTTTCCTCATTTGCCCAGACTTTTCCTTCGGCTCCTGTCCAGGGAATATGAGTCTTCATTGTTTTGTCTAAAAGGTACAGAAATCCTTTAAAAATGGCAAACACCAGATCTCATGGGGATGTCTCTGAGGGCACTCATTTACATGTTGCAAAAGGAGAAGAGAGACTTTTTCAAAGTGTGCTTTGAAAGTGTCACTGAATAATGGTTTGGAATCAAAATCACGGGGGAAAAAAAATCCTATTATTTAGATGTAGGTAATATGCAGCAAGAATACACGAGACCCTGGCTCCCCCAGATCACTTAGGAGCAGCGGTTCTCAACCTGTGGATCGCGACCCCTTTGGGGGTCAAACGACCCTTTCACAGGGGCCGCCTAAGACTATTGGAAAACACCTATTTCCCATGGTCTTAGGAACCAACACACCGCTCCTCGGTGTAGCAAAATGTAGCCATGTAGTTTACTGTTGTCATAGGAAGACTGTTACCCATGCTACAGCACGATTCATGACAAAATTTCATTGATTTGTAATTACAAATAAATATTTCACAATATATAATTACATATTGTTTTTTGTGATTAATCCCTATGCTTTAATTATGTTCAGTTTGTAACAATGAAAATACATCCTGCCTATCAGATATTTACCTTACAGTTCATAACAGTAGCAAAATGACAGTGATGAAGTAGCAACGGAAATAATTTTATGGTTGGGGGTCACCACCACTTGAGGAGCTGTCTTAAAGGGTCGCGGCATTGGGAAGGTTGAGAACCACTGACTTAGGAGGGATCTGGCTTGGCTAGCTTAGTCCTTCCCTTCCTCTGCTCTCTGAGGATCCGGATCCCACCTGTAG
>JAAGEH010000045.1:2809999-2822499 GCA_011751065.1 Lasiurus cinereus | reverse complement strand
AGTCCGACCCTCTCTGGTTTGGTCCTGGGCATCCTGTAGCGACGCACAGCTGCTGACTGCTCTCATGGCAAGCATCGTCCGCGTCTTCCATCTCTGGACCATGAAAAATATATATATTTTTTAAAAGCATAAAATAAAATAAAAAAACATAATGTGCTACAAGTTATATGAAACTGTCACCAAACTTGAGGCCTGTTTTCTTTCATATTGCATTCCTTGCATCCCATTCAGACACTTTACAAAGAGCTCTTGTACTGTTTTAACTATCCTCTCTCTTTTAATCTTCCAGGTCCTAAGGCCTTTGGATTGTCTGACCCCAAAGACCATCAAGTCATCACAGCAATAGAGTATCAAGGTAGAGTACATGACTGCTTTCCACAGACTGTTTTGTTTCAATGATCCAAGAGTGTGCCACATGGGAAGTTGTCTTTCTGTTTGTCCAGACTGTCTGCCTTCCCTCACACTAACGCTTCTCCCTAAAATGCCATTTCTGCCGTGGGACCTCTTTCTCCACCTCCTCAATGGAAATGGTGGCTATAAAGACCTGATGTCCAAGGAGGGTCTCTTATCACGTACATTATCTGGAACAAAGCAAATCTAATTGGTGAAACTGGGGAGATGGAGATCTTGAAAGTTTCCCATCAGGTAGATGTGGTAAATGGAAATTAACACTGCAAACCTCATGCAATGTATTTAAAATGGCATGATTCTAGCCTGTTTTGAGGTGCCATTTTCCTGTTAATTTTAGCTTCTTCAGAATATTTACAAGATGAAAAAGTTCTGGAGATTGGTTGCTCAACAATGTGAATATGCTTACCATGACTGAACTGTACAGTTAAAAATTAAGATGTTGCCCTAGCTGTTTGGCTCAATGGATAGAGCGTTGGCCCATGGACCAAAGATTCTATTCTGGCCAAGAGCACATGCCCAGGTTTCGAGCTTGATCCCCAGAAAGGGGCGTGCTGGAGGCAGCAGATCAATGATTCTCTCTCATTATTGATGTTTCTCTCTCTCTCTCCCTCTCCATTCTTCTCTGAAATTAATAAAATTACATTTTAGAAAATCAAGATGTTAAGTTTAAAGTGTGCATATTTTGCCACAATTAAAAAAATGTTAATGGTTCTAATATCCAACAATTTATAAGGCTTTGGTAAGTTTACCTCAGATATTGACTATCCACTACTCTTCTGAAGACTCTTTTACCTGGAACACAATAATCCTGGGAAAATAGAAGACTGTCTGTTTCTTAAATGTCAGACTTGTTGAGGCAGCAATGATAAGCCTTTAAGAAACAACTCCTGCTGAGACCGGTGTGGCTCAGTGGATAGAATATCGGCTTTCGGACTGAAAGGTCCCAGGTTCGATTCCGGTTAAGGGCATGTACCTTGCTTGCAGGCACATCTCCACTGTGGGGTGTGCAGGAGGCGGCTGATCAATGTCTCTCTCTCATCTGACTTTTTATCTCTCTCCCTTCCTCTCTGTAAAAAATCAATAAAATATATTTAAAAAGAAAAAAAGAAACAACTATTGATGTCCGATCCCTTTTCTTCAGGCATGTCTTAGGTTCCCGGAGGTGGAGAGAGACAGGTTAAAGGAAAGAGCAAAAATTACAGGTGAGGACTAGGGTGTGGAGGAATGAAATGAATTAGTATTTAACCAGCACTTACAATAGTGCTTGGCACATTGTGATATATGTGATTATTCAGTAAAACTATGCTAGAATAAGAGTCAGCCTGTCATTCAAAAATAACATCACTTAGTAGCAAATTACTTAAGTATTTAGAAATTTCTAATATTTTACATGAGTCAGCTAATAAAATACCCTTATCATGGCTTAGTTTTAAACGCGCAGAGGTGGGAAGAGGAAATTGCAGATTGGAAGTAATTTGGAACTCTGGAACGTACTTGGAGGAAGGATGGCAGGTCTGGAAGAGGTCCCAAAGACACTGTCAAGGCCAAAAGAGTGAGCACAGTGAGAGGAAGAGGGGTAAGGATGCTCATGAGGGACAAGAAAGTGAAGTTCGTTTCTCCCATTTTTTACTTTCCTGGAGGTTCTTACTGCTGAGTGCAGTGGGACACCATGGACATACATCCATCCCTGTCTCCTCGGCCTTATGCCAGGAAATCTGAATTAGATATATGCTGGTTATATTCTTGAGTCTTGCATTCCTTTTTTAAAAACGTACTGAGCTCTAGCCGGTTGCTCAGTGGTTAGAGCACCATCCCTCACCCTGAGGCCGTGGTCGGCAAACTGCGGCTCTCGAGCCACATGCGGCTCTTTGGCCCCTTGAGTGTGGCTCTTCCACAAAATACCACGGCCTGGGCGAGTCTATTTTGAAGAAGTGGCATTAGAAGAAGTTAAAGTTTAAAAAATTTGACTCTCAAAAGAAATGTCAATCGTTGTACTGTTGATATTTGGCTCTGTGGACTGATGAGTTTGCCGACCACTGCCCTGAAGGATCACAGGTTCGATTCCCCTGGCTGCCTGCAGGAGGCAACCAATCTATATGTCTCCCTCACTTCAGTGTTTCTCTCTCTCTCTCTCTCCCTCCCTTCCAGTCTCTCTAAACATCAATGGAAAAAGTATCCTCAGGTGAGGATTAACAAAATAATAATAATAATGATAGTAAATAAAAAAAAAAACGTATTCAGGCGAAATTCACATAACATAAAATCCATCGTGATAAAGTAAACAATTTTTTTAAGTATTGCTTTTATATATTTTATTAATTTTTTACAGAGAGGAAGGGAGAGGGATAAAGAGTTAGAAACATCGATGAGAGAGAGACATCCATCAGCTGCCTCCTGCACGCCCCCTCCTGGGGATGTGCCCTTGACCAGAATCGAACCTGGGACCCTTCAGTCCGCAGGCCAATGCTCTATCCACTGAGCCAAACCGGTTTTGGCTAAAGTAAACAATTTAGTGGCATTTGTACATTCACAATGTTGTGCAACCATCTCCTCCATCTAGTTTCAAAACGTTGCTCCGTACTAAAACTCTGTTAACATTTACATTACGTTTTTAAAAAATATGTTTTTATTGATTTTAGAGAGGAAGGGAAAGGAAGAGAGAGAGAGAGAGCGAAATATTGATGTGAGAGAGAAAAATCAACCGGCTGCCTCCTGCACCCTCCCTGCTGTGCATCAAGCCCAGGATCCAAGCATGTGCCCTGATTGGGAATCGAACTGGTGACCTCTCAGTGCTTGGGATGATGCTCAACCAACTGGACCACACCAGCCAGGGCTACATTCCTTTTTAATTAGTATTTTATGTTTACTGTAGAAAATTCTTCTATAATTTATTGCAATCAAATGTTAGTCCCAAGTATTTTCTATCTTTTTGTTTTACCTCTGCTCCTTTTAATTAAGAATTACATTTTTATTCCATTTTATATGTGTCCCAATTTATCTTCCACCACGTTTTAGTTTTAGGATTTTGCATACAGTAACTTGATTTTACTTGCAGTCTAAAATATTTTATGATTTATCTATATGTGTGTGCCATCCAATTAATTTGGCTTTTTGTCTCTATCACTCTGATGTCAATAAATCATGAATTAATTCCTTCTTCCCAGGACTGCTGTTCCGTATCACTTCCCACAGTGGAGCCAAAAACAGAATAAGACTGAAAAAAAGAGGCAGCTGTCAGGCTTATAAATTATATCAACAGCCTTATGTAGAGTGTTCAACCCCCCAGAGCTATAAATTAGGGATTAATAGGGTGCTTTCTCCACAGAAGTAATTTGAATTCTTCACAATGACTTTAGTAGTATCAATTCTCTTTTTGCATTATATAAGATTTTGATGATTTTTTAAAATATATTATTTATTGATTTCAGAAAGGAAGAGAAAGAGATAAAGAGATAGTAACATCAATGATGGGAGAGAATCATTGATTGGCTGCCTCTGCACGTCCCCTACTGGGGGTGCGGGAGGTGGGGAGCATGATGGAGAATTGAGCCTGCAATCTGAGCATGTGCCCTTGGACGGAATTGAACCTGGGACCCTTTAGTCCACAGGCTGACAAAAAAAAAAACAGGCACTAAACTTTAAAAAAACAAAAACAAACAATTACCTTTTCTCAATCTAAATGAAATAAGCATCTTAATGAAAACTTGGTGCATTTTTCTGTCTCATTATTCCTTATTGTGAGAAAATATTATTTATCTCTATATTATTATTATTATTTTTTTGCTGTCTCAGAGGTAACATTTTAGTTTAAATCCAAGTGATTTTTTTAGGTAAATTTGTAATGGTAATAAAGGGTGGATTTCTGTCATGTCGAGGCAATCTTACCACTACAACCAAGACAAGCTCCTCATGTATGAAAATAATAATGACCATTCATGGTGCATGTATGGTATGCAAAGTACCATGTGCCCCAAGTACATGAATACAACATCTCATGTAAACCTTACAACAACTTTACCTATTGTGCAAGTTTGGCAATTTGCACAATATCACACAGCTGGTATTTGGCAAAGGTCTAACTTCAAAGTCTGTGATGACATAATTACCCTGAGGGCTAGATGCAGAATTATGCAGGCCTTCTCAGACTTTTAGCTGAGAAGAAAAGGAGAGTCTAGGGTAGTTATCTTTTAAGTTCACTTGGTTCTTTATAGTCAGATGTTGACCCCAGATTTACTGTTCCTCACAGGTGGGGGGTGGGGGGTCAAAGTGCTGGCACCTCAGGATCTAGGCCCTGGCTCATCCCTTGCTTAGAGCACTCCCCAAGAACCACCCGGCGAATTCTAAATTGGAATTCTAGCACATTCTAGTTAGAATTCTAAGGAATTCTAATTTTGTCTTTTACTATTATTATTATTCTTTTATTGGTTTCAGAGAGGAAAAGAAACATTGATGTGAGAAACATCAATCAGTTGCCCCTGCACGCCCCCTACTGGGGATCAAGACCACTACCCAGGCATGATCAGGAATCAAACTGTGACCTCCTGGTTCATAGGTCCATGCTCAACCACTGAGCCACTCAGCTGGGCTCTAATTTCATCTTTTAAGTGTTTGTTCAAATGTCACCTTCAAAATGAGGTGAATTCTGACTACATTATTTTTTTAATTCCACCCCACTCCTCAGAATTCCCATGCCTCCTGTACTCTGATCTATTCTACTTCTATAACACTTACCCTAATATATTATACTAGAGGCCCAGTGCACAAAATTTGTTCATGGAGATGGGATTCCCTCAGTCCACCCTGCACCCACTAAAATGGGGAGCCCTCAGGAGATGTCTGACCACTGGTTTAGGCCCGATCCCTGTGGGATCCCTGTGGGATTGGGCCTAAACCAGTGGTCTGACACCCCTCTCACAATCTGGGACTGCTGGCTCCTAACCACTCACATGCCTACCTGCCTGATTGCCCCTAATTGCCTCTGCCTGGCTGCTTGATTGCCCCTAACTGTCTCTGTCTGCCTGATCACTCCTAACTGCCCTCCCTTGCTGGCCTGATCTTGCTCCCAACTGCTCTCCTCTGCTGACCAATTTGGTTCTGATTGGTCAGTTTCTATGCCAGTAAGTGTCAAAAGCTCCACCTTCTAGGCAGCCATAGGCCCTCACAGTTGACTCAGATTTGATTTTGATTGGTCAGTTTCTATGCCAATCAGCATGAAAAACTCTGCTTCCGAGGCAGCCATTGGCTCCTTACATTCACCCAGATTTGGTTTTGATTGGTCAGTTTGTATTCCAGTCAGCATCTCTGGGCCTATCAATGGGGCCTGATCAGAAAGCGTTCCTGGAGAGAAATGGTGGCAGGGGGACGGGAGAGAAAGAGAGGCAAGTTCTGATCAATGGCTGCCACAGAGGCTACGGATCAGACCCTGCCTCTCTCTCTGCAGGCCTCTCTCCAGGCCTGATCTGCAGCCCCTTAGGCAGTCAGTGCTGGGTCGGGGCACCAGTCAGTTGAGCCTTTGGTCCTAACAGTCCTTATGACCCTGGCTCTTTATTATATAGATAATGTACTTCATGATTTTTTGACCTCTTGCAAATTCTAAGATCCAAAAGGACAGAGATCTTTGTGTTGCTCCTTGACAGAGCTCCAGAACAATATCGGATGCACGGTAAGTACTCAGTGTATTTAAACAAGATGCATAGACCATTTCTCCACAGTTCACATGCTCAGTGTGAATGAAGCTGGAGCGGAGTCCACTGCCTTTAGGAAAGTCCTTGGTTATGTTTTCGAATATAATTTCTGCAAAGGTTCCTCACAGAACAGCGAGAACAGAAATTAGGAAGAATTCACCCAGATAGGTGTGCGTGTGTCTAGCTAAATATGTGAAACAATTGAAAGTAAATATATTCCTAAGAACTAGGAATCTGGGCTAAAAATGAGTGTGGGTGTGTGTTTAATTGTTGGAAACTCAACAAAATACGGGAAGGAAACCTATCTAAAACTCAAAACTCCGGAAAGTCCCCACCCATTCTCCTTAATCAACAGAATGGAACTGCGTTTCCTCAGACCAGTTCCTCAGCACACGTTTGTCTTTCAGTCTAATTGTAAACACGTCTGTAAAATGATGTCTCTCTGTCATGTAAAACCCACTTTTACATCTTTAGGCATCTTCCAAAACAACGTTGGGGATTTTATCCCCTCGCCTTTCTTTAACCTACTCTCTATTTTCCATCACCTTTTATTCTATTTCTATAATTCTATCAATACTTGTGGAGCTAAAAAAAACTTTAGCAACTACATAAAACAAAAAGAAAAATAATAATTCTATCACACAGAAATCATGACTGCTCAATATTTCCATCTATATTTATACAGGCTTTTTGTTCATACCTATGTGTATATTTTTAATACAACCAGGATAGTATTATAAGTATTACTCTCTGATCTACCTTATCATGTACTATCCTGAGTTGTTTTTTATTTTAATGGCATTAAATCTGTTTACCATCAAAATCAGACATATGAAAGAATTTTACCATAATTTATCTGGATTGTGGTAAAGGGTAGGATTCAACAACTTGTTAGAAGATGACATTGGGTTTGTATTGATGCACTTGTAGAGAGGGTAACCAAAGAAGGAATCTTAGTGGGAATGTAGCCTGTTGAGGGGACGTTTGTGGGTGTGCACAGCATGGCCTGGGCTGGACTTAGTGCCTCTTCTAGACACTGCTTATGAAGCACGCTCTGCTTACCTCCACCCTGGCGCTCAGCACATTGGACTGAAATAGCATTATCTGATTTGCCTCTTTTTCCATACTATAAAATCCTCAATGTCTGAGGCTGGAAAGAATAAGGTAATTAATCATTGCTGCCATGTTAAAGTACTTATTGTGCATATATCATTGTATCTGAAGACTCACAAGAATGTGAGATATTATCTTATTTTATAGGTAGTAACTAATGTCCAAGAACTAGGGAAAATAAAGTGTCACACAATTATTATGTGGAAAAGCTATAATGCTTTCAGTTTACCTTTGGGTTAAGCCATGTGGTACATGTTGAGGTGATTTATGAATGAATAGGATGGATGGATCAATGAAATGGATGGATGGATGGATGGATGGGTGGATTGGTGGATGAAATTAATGAGTAGAAGTACAAAGGAATAACTTAAGGATGTTAAAAATTCATTGCTTAGTTAAGTGAAATATCATTTCAGAGGGACAATTTAGCACATAAGTACTTTTGTTGTTGTTTCTAGAGGTTATTTTAACCTGCAAATTCCCAAGGAAGACCCCGGCCTCCAGATTAGAGTGGAAGAAACTGGGGCAGAGTGTCTCCTTTGTCTACTATGGCCAGGATCTCAGAGGTAAGAAGCTGTGGACTCGAGGCGAGAGCCAGAGAGCAAACACTACGCACAGTTGCTATCCTATAGTTTACAAATGAGAACAGGACATAGCTGGCTACTGAAAATATGTGTCTGTAAGTGGGAGATGAAACCAACAGTGAGTGATGGAGACCCAGAACACAGCCCCCGAAACAGAGAACATAGCACAGAAGTAGGCAAACTCTACTGAGGCCCTGGATCCTTCATGGCTCAGCTCAGACCTCCAGGGTGTACAATACAATTGTTCTTCCTCTTGAGAGGAAGATAAGATGGTGCTGGTTGGGATGCAGAGTCACAGCTCAGTTATAATAACTTCGTCATATTTCAGTATCTCCATCACTGCAATGCTATTTCAGTGTCTCCATCACTGCAATGGTTAGGGAGTAAGACTTAGAGGAAGGTAAATGCAACTACCTTTACCCAGAGCTTTCTCTTCTTATTTTTTATTTGTCTTACATTTACTCCCTATTCTTCCTATTGACTATGTGATGAGCTTTTGATTGAAAGTGTTGATGGATGCCGAAACCAGTTTGGCTTAGTGGATGGAGCGTCGGCCTGCGGACTGAAAGGTCCCAGGTTCGATTCTGGTCAAAGGCATGTATCTTGATTGCGGGCACATCCCCAGTAGGGGGCGTGCAGGAGGTGGCTGATCGATGTCTCTCTCTCATCGATGTTTCTAACTCTATTCCTCTCCCTTCCTCTCTGTAAAAAAAATCAATAAAATACATTTAAAAAATAAAATAAAGTGTTGATGGATGAAAGAAATGCTAGGATGTCTGGGATTTGTTGCATAATAACTCATAATAGCTCAGTGGTTCGAGTACAGATACAGTAAGACAGGCCATATATTGATTGCTCTAAGGCGGGTGATTAAAGAAAATAAGTTTGAAATAGCAGCACCCGTACACAATTTGTAAGTTATGTTTATTGATTGAAAAATAACTGCTTTGGGTGCTGAATGAAATTACTTGAGGAAGGTAGCGTATAGACAGTGACTTGTATTATAATCAACACTGTTGTCTTCTTTTTCTAAAAGGTGACTTTAAAGATCGAGCTCAGATGATGGATTTCAGTATCAGGATCAAAAATGTCACAAGAAACGATGCCGGGAAATATCGTTGTGAAGTGAGCACCCCAACTAACGAAGGCCAAAGTCTGGAAGAGAACACGGTCACTCTAGAAGTGTTAGGTGATGTACTTGTCTCTGTGTGATTACTGCTCCCTGCCCCCCCCCCATCACCCAGCCCTGGGGACATTGGGGTAACTCGGGGCCCTGGCAGCAGAGTCACAGACCGCCGGCACCATCTTCCCTGCCGAGACTTGACCATGTCTCACTTCACCTCATGGGCTGATGAACTGTGACTGTTACTAATTCGTGATCACAAAACCTCTCTTCATTCAAGAGGGTTGTAAATCTTAATGGCCCTACCCTGTATGTGGGAGCATTTTCCTGCAATAGCTTTCAGTATATGATGTATTTCTCCTACCACATAAGAGAGTATCCCATGAGCTGATAAAAAAAAAAGCAGTAAAACAAAAGGGTAGGCCAGAGGAAGTATTAGAAATTATTTGGTAAAGAAAAGAAATTAGCATTTATTGTATGGCTACTATGCATCAGGCCCTTTCAAATATGTAATTTTACTTCATCGTCATGACGATCTGAGTTTCACAGATGAGGAAAGAGAAGTTAAATGGTGTCCCCAAGCCACACAGCTGGTAGGGTCAGGATGTGGAGCTAACTCCAAAGGCCTTATGGTTAATTACGGTAAAAATCACTGATGGATATTAGCAGCTCATGATTACTGTTGATAGAGGAACATGATCTTTGCTCCTTCACAGATGTTAGTGTGAAATATCAAGCAAGAGGAATAAAATCACTTCTTTTTGCCTAGTCAGTGTAGTTCAGTGGTTGATCCTCGACCTATGAACCAGGAGGTCATGGTTCGATTCCCAGTCATTGCACATGCCTAGGTATGTATGGTGTGTGCAGGAGGCAGCCAATCAATGATTCTCTCTCATCATTGATGTTTCCATCTCTCTCTCTCTCTTTCTGTCTTCCTTCCTCTCTGAAATCAATAAAAAAAATTAAATATGAAAATAAAGCCACTTCTTTTTTCTATATAATCCAGGCTCTTTCTACAATACTAGTGGCATACTAGGAGAGAAGAAATTCAGAAAACCTTGCAGGAGAATCAGCTGGCATATTGGCCTTCTGTTGCTACAGAACAAGGGATCCCAAATTTAGCAGCATCAAACCCCACCCACTAATTAGCTCAGGGCTCTGCAGATCAGAAGTCTGGCAGGACCTGACAGGCTCTCTGCCCAGGGTTTTACAAGGCTGAAATCTTCAGTCTCACAGAAGAATGGCTAATTGTTGTCATGCTTTGAATCTTTCTTTTTCCCTTTTGCGATGAGCCAGAGAAAACCACATTTACAAAGTGATTGACTAGGTCAGCCCTGTCGGAAACAGTGGCTTTTGGACCTTAGCTGCATCTCCCAAATCCCTTTGGAGTGGCACTTAGATTAAGCTTGATGGAATAAATGAGATAAAGTTTATATATATGTGTGTGTGTATGTGTGTATATATATACACACATACATATACAGTGGTACCTTGAGATACGAGTACCCTAACATAGGAGATTTTTGAGATACGAGCCGTCGAGTGAGCAATTTTTGCTTTGAAATACGAGCAACATTTGAGATAGGAGTAATCAAGCGGATCGGCCGGCTGCACACGACCCACCAGTTTACTGCGACTCGAGCGTCTCATAGTTTCCCACTCCTCAAGGTTACGGAATGAATTAAAATCGTATTTCGAGGTACCACTGTACATACATACACACACACACACATACCAGGGCTGGGTGTTTGGGGGACTGTCTTAAAATTCTGCTCACCACTTAGAATTCTGGGTTTTCCTGGATTTAAGTTATCCAGTAAAGTCTGGTTTACTTACAAAACCACGCAGCCAGATTCTCTAATTTGGCCAGTTCTAAGCATAATAGGATTAAAAAAAAAAACACAAAACAACTATGTTTTTAGTGATTTCAGAGCGGAAGGGAGAGAGAAACATCAGTGATGAGAAAATCATTGATTGGCTGCCTCCTGGTCACCTCCCACTGGCACTGACTGGGAATCGAACCGTGACCTCCTTCCAGGCTCAGAGGTCAACATTCAACCACTGAGCCACCTCAGCCCAGCCCAGAGTAGAATATTAATTTGAGTACTGAGCCTGAAAAAATACACTCAGGTTTGATTTCTTTTGAATCCAGTTGGCAATAAAACATTAAAACAATCGGTAGGGGAGGAAGCAGAGATTGCTGATCTGAAGAACAGTTGTATCAGCTAACATCATGCTTGCTGTTATAACAGAAGAGTACTCTCAGCGCGTGGCTTAACATAATAGAGATTTCTCATGGGGGTCAAGTCTGAATGGTTGGGGCAGAGATTGTAGCGGTACAGTTACATGATTCTACTGGATGAGATTATCAGAGACCCAACCTCATGTAGATCTGTCATCATCAAAACCGCTTTCTGAGGTCATCATGGGTGTTGACACCCATGTGGGAGTGGGAGGGGGCGGAGGAGTGAATGATGGGGAGGCGTGCAGGCGGCTTTTATGGAGCAGGCTAGAAATGGCACAGAACTCAGGCATTTGGCAGCTAGGAAGCTGGCAGATGAGATCGAGCCATGTGCCCATGAAGAAAGGCAATAGGTCTCTTAAACAAGTAGCCGGTCGCTCACAGATGTCTGATAAAGCTCTTTCTGGCTCTTAAAATCCTTGTTTGGCTTGCAAATAACCCATACCATGTGACTTCCATCCCTCAGTGGCTCCAGGAGTTCCAACCTGTGACGTCCCCAGTTCCGTCCTGAGTGGAACCGTGGTGGAGCTGCGATGTCAAGACAGAGAAGGAAACCCAGCTCCCACGTACACATGGTTCAAGGATGGCGCCCGCCTGCTGGGGAATCCCAAACTCGACGCCCCCATAACCAACAGCTCGTACACAATGAATGCGAAATCTGGAACTCTGGTGAGGGCACGGCAGGCCTTGGCCCAAGAACCGGGCGGCATTTGGAGGGGAAAGAGGTCACTGGAACTTAAAATGATGTGAATAGAGGGCTGATGTCATCGCTTGTTAAGTGGAGAGAGGAGAGAGCAGGAGGAAAGATGGAGGTACATGCCCAGAGAGGAGAGAGGGAAAGGGCTGGGACCGGAGATGGGGAGACCATAGACGATCGGGAAGCTGAGCCCACAGGGACTCGGAGCAGAGCAGGTTGATTCATGATGATGGATCAGGTAGTTCACCCCAGCTGCCTTTCTGGCCTTTACAATGTCAGGGAGACGCATAGACACTCTGGCATGGGGATGGGGGGTGCCCTGACCCCAGAGCTGGCCATGTAGGAATAGTATTGCCAACCTAGGATAGGATGTCTGTGTCATTCAACTCTTCCATAACCAGATCATCAACAATCGACTCAGTGATTTAAGAATCTGTGACTTTAGATTGTTCTCATTGATTGGAAATCTCACCTTTCTAGGAACACTGATGGCAACCTCTGAAATAAACTTTTAAAGTTCATGACATTAAAAAATTAAAGTATTTTTACCTTTTTCTCTCTGACTGGCCAGGTAGAGATGGAAGTCAAAGGCAAGCTCCTTAACCTTGAAGCTTTGTTTTTCATTCCAAAAACTTATTATTTATTT
>JAAGEH010000045.1:2687801-2809989 GCA_011751065.1 Lasiurus cinereus | reverse complement strand
CGGAATTCCGTTGGATCTCGCAGGTGCCGTGAGAAAAAAATGCAAGTAGGTAAGCACGAGCTGCTGGAAGGAGCAGGTGGCTTGCAGTGAGGAGGTGTAAGGAGTGGGGGGGGGGGGGGGGGGGGCGAAGGGGCAGGGGGTGGGAAAGGGCTGAGTGGGTGGGAGGATAATCTGGAGGGAATGTTTAAAACTGGCATGATATGCCCCTAGACTCTGGATTCCAGTTATTACAGGCTGTTGTAATCCTTGTGATTAAACCCCACAGATTTGGCTCAGTGGATAGAGCATCAGCCTGCAAACTCAAGGATCCCAGGTTCAATTCCGGTCAAGAGCATGTACCTTGCTTGCGGGCACATCCCCAGTAGGGAGTATGCAGGAGGCAGTTGATGGATGCATTCTAACTTTCTATCCCTCTCCCTTCCTCTCTGTAAAACAGACCAAAACAACCAATAAAATATATTTTTTAAAAACTAGCTTGATGTAAGGAGCAAAGATGCAGTTTGTAATCAACATATAATGCTAAATACTCTTGGCTTGTTTGGGAGATGGATTAAAAAAACAGCATCTTTGCTCCTTGCACTCAATTCTGGCTCTGCCATGTACTAGCTACATACTGTGGGGTGAATGCTTGACCTCTGTGCCTCAGTCTCCCCAAAAATGGAAGTAATAACATGCCATCCTCACAGGGCTGTTATGAAGATGGAAATAATATTTGGAAGTGTTAAGAGTAGTGCTGGCGTACTGTGAACATTATAGAAGTGTTGTCTGTTTTACTTGTTATCAGGTTATTGCTGTGAATTTTGTTAATCTTGGGAAATACTGTTAGACTTACGGCAAAGCAGGTTCTCAAAAAAGATGTTGACTATAATTATGGATCTAGGTTGCTATAAAAAGTAGTTGTTGCAGATTATGTTACACAAAACGAGCTTCTTAGAATCCAATAAAATTAAGGCGCAATAATCTTTCAGATTATAAGAGTTTCAGAACAAGCATATTATTTTTTCCATTTTTTAATTTTTTAATATATTTTATTGATTTTTTACAGAGAGGAAGGGAGAGGGATAGAGAGTTAGAAACATTGATGAGAGAGAAACATCGATCAGCTGCCTCCTGCACGCTGCCCACTGGGGATGTGCCCACAACCAAGGTTCATGCCCTTGATGGGAATTGAACCTGGGACCTTTCAGTCCGCAGGCCGATGCTCTATCCACTGAGCCAAACCGGTTAGGGCTCAATTTATTTTTAATAATTTGGTTTAATTCTTCCTGTGTGAAAACTGTGTGTTTTGGAAATGGAGTGTAATAGAGAAGGCTGAGCTGAGATGGTACTCCAAGGGGTTAAGGTCACTCAGGGGGGCTGAACCCTGAAGCAGAAGACTATGGTTCTCAGTATTTTGGGGTCAGAAATTCATTTTCCCAATGTGTTTAGGAAGGTGCAGTAATGTATATGTCTAAGTACAGTTAAATCCAGCACTATTTTTAAAAGAAATTATAATCCTGTTAGACTTCAGGATATCTTAGGGGCTTAATCACAAGGAACAACAACAGCCTGTAATTATTGGTATGGAGAGTCTAGGTCAGTGGTCGGCAAACTCATTAGTCAAGAGAACGGCAAACCACAGCTCACCAGCCGCATGTGGCTCTCAAGCCACAGTTTGCAGACCACTGTCCTAAAGTATAAGATATTCAATAGAGTATTTTAATTTCCACACACAAGTTTGAGTTTTCAGTGTTTTTATTTTATTTTATCTTATTTTTAATTCAGGGATACATGTTATCCACCAAATTCATTCAGGTGTTGATATTGATAGTCAAACATAATCATTTTATTAATTATTAGAAACTCTCCCTCTCAATGCTGCTTTGGAGTTATCATTAGGAAAATTCATCAGAACCTGTTATAAAAATTAACATGATTCAGTGTTTTCCTAACTTCATTCATTCATATATTGTCCTCATGGTTTTTACCATAACCTGTACCACTTATATTATTTTTTCTTTAAATGGTCAAGTTTAGTTTTAATGCCTAATTTACCCACCTCTTAAGAAGTAATATCTGTGATATTATGGTTTTCACATTCTAGTTACATTTTTCTAGCAGATACGTAACAGGTAAAATACATAACATATGGTATTTTAATAGTTTGTGTTTTGTTAGTAGTACTGTTTTAAGTTACACATGATT
The DNA here is from genome assembly GCA_011751065.1 of Lasiurus cinereus. NCBI lineage: Eukaryota > Metazoa > Chordata > Mammalia > Chiroptera > Vespertilionidae > Lasiurus > Lasiurus cinereus. The sequence goes on along the minus strand of JAAGEH010000045.1, from coordinate 2,807,805 downwards.
TCTACATATCTACTTTTTCTCGTATAAGTTAGTTTAAAAGTTAAAAGTAGTTTGTTCAATGCTCATCCATTGTTTCTAGGATTTCAAGCCCTTGATTTGGAATTTATATAATTTGAAATGCTACACAAAAATTCCTGAACTCTCATGTTCAGTTTTCCTTTTGAATTATCATTAATAACATACCAAAAGCAGACCTTGTGAACTCTTCTGAAGAAGTTCTTCAGACGTATAGAAAGTATAGGTAATCAGCAAATGATCTTTCAAACCATGTCCTGAAAGTGAGTTATTTCTTCAGGTTTTAAAAGCATAAAACTATCCATGTCTATGGTACAGCTGCAAACAGAAGCTGTTGGAACTTTTTCATTTTTTTAAAATATATTTTTATTGATTTTTTACAGAGAAAAAGGGAGAGGGATAGAGAGTTAGAAACATCAATGAGAAAGAAACATCGATCAGCTACCTCCTGCACAGTCCCTCCTGGGGATGTGCCCACAACCCAGGTACATGCCCTTGACCGGAATCGAACCTGGGACTTTTCAGTCCATAGGCCGACGCTCTATCCACTGAGCCAAACCGATTAGGGCTGTTGGAACTTTTTCAGTTGAAGGACTGCATCTGTCCTTCCATCGGACATGCACTCATTCCTGGTTCACTTTGCTTTCCAGATGATCTCAACGTGAGTGGCATCATAGCGGCCGTGGTGGTAGTGGCCTTAGTGATTTCCATTTGTGGCCTCGGCGTGTGCTATGCTCAGCGGAAAGGCTACTTCTCAAGTAAGTGACCTCATCCTTTGCTAGACGGTAGAGAGTTTTCTTATGGGACACCGTTTCTCTTAGGAAGCGAGAACCTTTTTCTGGAGACTATTTTTCCTTGCTTTTTTCTGTAGTAGAGAATCTTCTAGATGACCTGCAGGTGGGTCATGAAGCACCTTGGCAAATATAGGGAGCCAAAGCAGAGCTGCCTCGGCCCAGCATCTGGGAGGCACCACTGGATACGCCGGAGGCTCCCTGGCCTGGCCTAGTGCAGCGATGCCAAGCGATAGTCAACGTGGATGGTGTTGACCACACATTTACATGCACCGAAGATCCTTTTCAGTTAGGAATTGTGAATCTCAAGTGGTAAACTGATTTCTAGTTTTATGATGAGATATTTCATTGCAATCTGTCAACTGTTTGATCGATGGAGGACAGTGGAATGTTGAATTGTCAAATTTAGCACAACTGTATTCAGAAGAGAATTATTCAGTAAAAGCTAGAAACCTGTTATACCAGTGGTTCTCAACCTGTGGGTCGCGACCCCTTTGGGGGTCGAATGACCCTTTCACAGGGGTCGCCTAAGACTATTAGAAAACACCTATTTCCCATGGTCTTAGGAACCAACACACCGTTCCTCAGTGTAGCAAAATGTAGCAATGTAGTTTACTGTTGTCATATTAAGACTGTTACCCATGCTACACCACGATTCAAGACAAAATTTCATTTATTTGTAATTAGAAAGAAATATTTCACAATATATAATTACATATTGTTTTTATGATTAATCACTATACGCTATACTAATGTTCAATTTGTAACAATGAAAATACATCCTGCCTATCAGATATTTACATTACAGTTCATAACAGTAGCAAAATGACAGTGATGAAGTAGCAACGGAAATAATTTTATGGTTGGGGGTCACCACCACATGAGGAGCTGTCTTAAAGGGTCGCGGCATTAGGAAGGTTGAGAACCACTGTGTTATACTAAAGTTGCTTCTGAACAAGGTTTTTAGTTCTCTATGTTTAGACCTCTGGTGATTCTAAACCCCAATGTGGAAATAGGTTTGATGTCAATGTGTGAGATTTTAAACTAATCTGTTTTATTCTCTTAACGCATTTCCTTTTTCCTTAGTCTTTAAAATTTCCTGAGAGCTCAAAAGCTGTAGAACTCCCCCCTCGAGTCCATTGGGAATAGTGTATGAAGTAGAATTTTTAATGGACTAATACATACATGTACAGCATAAACTAGTTTTAGATCCACTGTCTCACAGGGAACACTAATTTGGGAGTTTAGGTTTAAAAAATATTCCATACAAAAATAAAACTTCAATTTAAAAGGGTTTCTAATAATACCTTTAAGTAGGTATTGTCATAAAATGTTTCCACGAACACGGTTTCAAGGAAACCCTTTATAGTTAAGAACTGTTCTGTGAATGAATAATACTTGTTCTTTTGCATGGTACTACAAACTAGTCCTGTGTAACTTTACGAATGGAATCGGCTGAGTCCCCCTGCTGGCCACCAGTGAAAGAACAGACAAAAGATGGCTCAATTCTTGTCCTCTTTATCTCTACTTGCAAAAGAATATATAAGTATTTTTTTGAAGATTTGGTAAACATTTTTTCTTAAAATAAACGAATTAAAGAATTGATTGGGGTGTTTCAGTTCATTAGCTGAGAATGTTTCTCCATTTTCATCTGGCAGAAAATCTGAGAGAACCATTTTCTTGAACTTGCATTTCAGACAAGGTTGGCCTGCCATTCGTTTTCTTTCATGGCCCATGAGCTAAGAGTGGTTTTTACAGATGAACACTCCCCATCTATTTGAAAACAGGGAACACTAACTTTGAACCTTAGTTAAGAGGAAGGTTAGCTCCCCCAAAGGAGAAGTCCATTATTCTGTTAACACAAGAATTTATTATTATATTTAAAAGTTTTAACCAATAAAAGTTTTTGGAAGTCTGTTTTTTTCTCGCTATATAATTACCTATGTGATATCCTCAATTTCACCTCTTGGCCCACAAAGTCAAAAATATTTGCATGTGGCCCTTTATAGACAAAGTCTGCCAACGCTTAATTTAGAAGGTACAAATGTCAGCAAGTGAGAATCAAGATTGAGAAAACAAAATGAAGCTGAAACCTAATGTTTATATGAATCTGTATCATGTATTTTAACCCTTGTACTAATGATATAAAGACTGAGGGAAAAAAAAATGAAGCTGAAACTTAATGTTTATATGGATCTGTATCGTGCCATTTTTAACTCTTGTACTAATGATGTATATTTATTCTTTTATAGAGGAAACCTTCCAGTAAGTATACTTTCTTAAAATGCATGCTTTTCTTCCATACCAACTAATTTGCTGTTAATCATCTGTTCAAAGCCAAATGTGGGGAGTTAATTTGTGAAGGTTTTTAGTCCCATGGGAAGGGACTGTGACTCAAGTTCATCAAGAAATATATCCCACCTCATGCCTTCTTGTCAGTGATGTTTGACTACCTAGAGACGAAACGCATCTGTTAATTTGACTGCATAGGCATTTCCATAGTACTTCTATAAAAAATAGATTTGCAGTAATTTGCCAAATAGAAATTTTCCAATTAAAATTTTATTCAACCATCATGTTTACGTTTAATTAAATACTGATTCTGTGCCCAACATTGTCCTAGGGACTTGTGGTGACACAGTATCGAATGAAACGTGGGGGGTGCGGTTGGTTGGGGGGGGCGTGGAAGGACGATGACACACACACACACAAGTCACCCCATAACCATAAGTCACCACATAAAACTTTCTTTCCATGGGAAAAATGAAATCTGAGATTGTAATCTCAAGGCCTTCAAAATGTTAAATGTTTGCAAATCTCTGTTTTGCATTTGCCACAAAAATCCTTAATATACTAGCCCTAGGCTCAACCAGATACACAGAGCTTCTCTCTCTCTCTCTCTCTCTCTCTCTCTCTCTCTCTCTCTCTCGCACACACACACATTAATATTGTGTTGCATGGCTTTCTCTGTGGATGCTGCCTATAAATAAAGGACTTCAGTGGGGATCTCTGGCTTTTTCTTGTACCTGGCTACAAATGTTCATCTTCCTGTTGGGAAGAGGTATGGAGGTGACATTGACTGAATGAGTGTATATATTTCGGACTTGGAAGTGACCATGTACTAAATGTCTTTTATATTCCACAAACAGGAAGAGTAACTCTGCACCTAAAGCCACTCCAATGGTTCAAAATGTGAGTACTGTTAAAGCATATTTATAGAATGGATGTGTTTAGGGGAAAAGGCAAGGGAAGGAAGTAATTGTCTGGAAGTGATGGGTTTTCACTTTTGTTTCTTTATTTCTTTAATATATTTTTATTGATTTCAAAGAGGAATGGAGAGGGACACAGATATAGAAACATCAACGATGAGAGAGAATCATTGATCGGTTGCCTCCTGCAAACCCTCCACCCCTACCTCCCACCCCATATTGGGGATCAAGCTTGCAACCCGGGCAGGTGCCCTGACTAGGAATTGAACCATGACCTCCTGGTTCACAGGTTGATGCTCGAGCACTGGGCCTCGCCAGCCAGGTGGATTTCCACTTTTAATATACTTTGTATTGCCAAAACCCGTTTGGCTCAGTGGTAGAGCGTCAGCCTGCGGACTGACAGGTCCCAGGTTCGATTCCAGTCAAGGGCATGTGCCTTGGTTGTGGGCACATCCCCAGTGAGGGGTGTGCAGGAGGCGGCTAATCTTTGGTTCTCTCTCATCTGATGTTTCTAACTCTCTCCCTCTTCCTTCCTCTCGGTAAAAAAAATCAATAAAACATATTTTAAAATATATCTATGTACTTTGTAGTAATGTCTACCACTGGCCTTTTGAAGGAGCTGCATAAATGTGAACTTCCCTCCCTGTCTGTGGTAACCTGATGAACTTGCCTGGCATTTGTAAAGCGAGGAGGCTTTACCACACCATTCTTTTGCCTTGTAGTGTTTTTCTATTATTAGTCAGCCTTAGGGCTGGTACTATCCACTTCGTGTTATAGAGGAAGAAATTAAGACACAAGCGGTCAGAGGATAATAGTGGCAGAGCTGAGAACCAGGCACCTCGATTTTGTCAGTGGACCAAGCAGCTCACTTCCTTCCACACATCTGTGGTCCCTGGATTCTCCTCTCCTTTGGTTAATGAAAGCACTGAGAAATTGTGAGGATGCAGAGTGTCCTCTGCTATTGCTGAAACCTTGGAAATCCTTGAAAAGATGCAATTATCGTCTAACGGAGATGGCTGAGGGAACATGATTTAGACCAGTGGTTCTCAACCTTTCTAATGCTGCGACCATCTAATACAGTTCCTCGTGTTGTGGTGAATCGTAATGTAAATATCTGTGTTTTCTGATGGTCTTAGGCGACCCTGCTAGTGGTTCTCAACCTGTGGGTCATTGCTGTAGAGCCTAAGACCATCAGAAAACAGGTCACGATCCACAGGTTGAGAACCGCTGATTTAGACATTCGGACCCTGGTGTACTTCTGCATTCATAAAACATGACAGTAAAGCAGTAAATCCATTGCCAGATTGTGTAGCTCTCTGGGTGTATAGTCAACCCTCTACGTTATTTTTCAAGAACACAGTGTGTGTGTATGTGGTGGGGAGGTGGGAGGAGGAGGGTTTTCAATGCTTTTAGGAGCGGAAGCCCTTTCTTAAGAATTAGCGCCCCAGTTCTCTGAACCCCTTAGTACTCTATGGCAGGGATTCTCTTACATTTCCTCTCCCTGGAGCTTGGAGTGGGGCATGGGCATCAGTATTTTAAACACTTGGGTGGTCCTGCTGGACACTAATATTGAACACCCACAAACTGCTCTATAGAGTTTTTTCCATCCAAAGTTTATTTTTTAAATTATTTATTTTTAAATTGATTTTTATTGATTTCAGAGAGGAAAGGAGAGGGAGAAATAGAAACATCAGTGATGAGAGAGAATTACCGATTGGCTGCCTCCTACATAGCCCACGCTGGAGATCGAGCCTGCAACCCAAACGTGTGCCCTGACCGGGAATCGAACCGTGACCTCCTGGTTCATAGGTTGAGGCTCAACCACTGAGCCACATTGGCAGAATGTTATAATTCATATGTAATGAGTTCTTATAATTTCACATAATTCTGTTTGTTTGTTTTGGGGGGGAAGGGCTGCCCTATGCATTGGGTAATGCTTAGCAGCACCCTGATCTTTATCCACTGGATGCTGTAGCACACCCTTTGTAAATAAGACTTACCCTGCTCTAATTTACACTCCTATTGCCTTACTGTTTAGGAACAGTTTCAAAGACAGTGTCTTCTTGTATTTAATCATTTAACTCCCCATAAATAGATTTAATTCAATATGTGCTGATTTGAACGTGTAAGATTCTGATACTACTCATAAGATTTACATATTTCTTTAAATACAAATTACTACTGTATATTTAAACTTGGTCTTTCTTTCTTTTCATAGGATTTCAAGCACTCAAAATCCTTTATAATTTAAAAGAATTCCACCTCTGAAATACACCAATGCCACAGTTGTTCACAAGTCATTAAAAGATCATAACACTCTGCTTTGTCTTACGTTTGCAAAGAGGTACATAAGGAGATGAAATTGCTATTTTATTAAACTTTTTATGAACACTAAATCACTTGAAATTGTTATTTTAAGCAGTCTGGGATTCTGGTCAAGAAGAAAACTAGGAAATATATATTTCTTTTAAATAAAAAAAAAAAAAGAAGAAGAAAACTATACTCACTTCCTCCCACCCCCCGACGATATCAAAACTACAACTAAAGCACAGAACAACCACCATTGAAAACCATCTGACATCTAGATGAACAGATTATGTATAACTAAGCATATACATAAGCCACTTCTAGCTGGTAGGAGGGGCAGAGACACATGACAGGCTGGTCCCACACCCACATGTGGCCATTAAAAATTGGGCACAGACATCCCACTCGAGAGACATACCTGGAGCACCTGGCTCCGGTGACTAGGGAGACCGCACCACTGGGCCCCCCTGGAAACATAGAATATCTCGGCTGCATAGGTTCCCCAATAAGGAGCAATGGGTCCCAACCCCATACCAGGCCCCGCAGCCCAAGTTCCCGTGCTGGGAAGAGAGGTCCCCCTACCTCCTGGCTGTGAAAGCCAGTGGGAATTGTGGCTGAGTGGGACCGAGGGATGTGGGGGTCCCAGGCATTCTTCAAAGCCCACACACAGACTCACTGGCTCTGAGCTCCAACACGGACAGCAACACAAAAGGACAAACAGGGAGAAACTGGGTAGTCTGGCATCAGGGCACAGCTAGACAGGCAGCTTTCTCCCAGACAGGAAGTGCTGGCAGCGGCCATTGTTCCTTGGTGTAGCTCTCCCTCTTCACAGAGCCAGCAGGCAGGTGCCATAGCTGAGTCTCCATCAACTGGCTAACCCTGTTCACCAAGGCCACCTAACTTTGGGGCCCACTCGAGCCAATTCCGGTGGCCTGTCTGGGTTCATACTGCGAATTTGCCTAAAATCACTCAAAGTTCACCAACCCCAAACTAGCAGTTTCTGGCCTTGGTGTGCCCTGTACCTCTCGCTAAGCAGCCCCAGGCCTGGCACTAGAGGTAGTCAGTCTCAGCTCTCTCCCAGCATCCGCAAGCCCAGCACAGGTGGCAGTCTTCTAGAGATCACTTTGTAGCTCACACCAAGGGACCCTGAGCAGGACACAGGCGGTTTCTGACCTGGGCCTGTACCTCCCCAAAATCCATATACCTGGCGGCCAGCTTCCGACCACACGAGTACCACTCAACCACCTCCACAACCAATTCGTTCAAAAGGCAGACTTGGCAGGTACTAAGCAAATCCTGCTCTGTAGAGTCAGTCCTTGCACAACGGCTCCTTCACTCTAGCCAGTTCTCACAGCCATTCAGCCTGAGGGTCAATCCCTCCCATTGCCATGCCAACAGCAATCCTTCAGCTACAACAGGAGGGTACGTACATCCCACACAAGGGATATACCTGGAGCACCTGGCTCAGGTGACTAGGGAGATGGTACCACTGGGCCCCACAGGAAATCTAGAAAACCTATTACAAAGGCCACTCTATCGAGACTGGGAAAGTAGCAGCTCTACCTAATCCATAGAAATAAACACAGGGAGGCAGCCAAAATGAAGACACAAAGGGTCATGTCCCAAATAAAGGAAGAGAACAAAACTCCAGAAAAAGAACTAAATAAATATGGAGCCAAATGATGCAGAGTTCAAAACACTGCTTATAAGGATGCTCAATGATCTCAGTGAGAACTTTAATAAAGGGATAAGAAACATAAAAATAGAGATAGAAAACCTAGAGAACAAGTCAGAAATGAAGACCACAATGACCAAAATGAATACATTAGAGGGAATCAACAATAAGTTAGATAAAGCAGAGGATTCAATCAGTGATTTAAAAGATAAGGTAACAGAAAATGTCCAATTGAGCCCTAACCGGTTTGGCTCAGTGGATAGAGCCTTGGCCTGCAGACTGAAGGGTCCCAGGTTCAATTCCAATTAAGGGCACATGCCTAGGTTGCAGGATCAATCCCCAGTAGGGGGCATGCAGCAGGTAGCCAATCAATGATTCATTCTCATCATTGATGATTCTATCTATCCATCTCCCTTTCTCTCTGAAATCAATAAAAATATACCATATTTTCCAGCGTATAAGACAACCCCCAACTTTTCCAGTTAAAATATAGAGATTGGCATATACTTGCCCTATAAGACAACACCCAGCATATAAGAAGACCCCTAACTTTTGAGAAGATTTTCCTTGGTTAAAAAGTCATCTTATACACCAGAAAATATGGTTTGTTTGTTTTTCTAAAGAAAATGTCCAATCAAAACAGCAAAAAAAAAAAAATCTTAAAAAATGAAGATAGTGTAAAGGGCCTCTGGGATAACATGAAGTATACCAACATTCACATTATAGGGATACTGGAAGGAGAAGAGAGAGCAAGGAATTGGAAACCTATTTGAAGAAATATTGAAAGGAAAGTTCCCTAAGCTAGTGACGAAAATAGACATACAAACCTGGGAGGCATCGAGTCCCAAACAAAATGAACCCAAAGAAGCCCACAGCATGACATATTGTAACTAAAAAGGCAAATATTAAATACAGAGAATCTTAAAAGTAGCAGGAAAAAAACTGTCACCTACAAGGGAGCTCCCAAAAGAATCAGCTTGTTTGTCAATAGAAACTTTGAAGTCCAGAAAGGATTGGCATGAAATACTTGAAATGATGAAAAGCAAGGACCACCGAGACCGGTTTGGCTCAGTGGATAGAACCTCGGCCTGCGGACTGAAGGGTCCCGGGTTCGATTTCAGTCAAAGGCATGTACATTGGTTGCGGGCGCATCCCCAGTGGGGGGTGTGCAGGAGGCGGCTGATCGACATCTCTCTCTCATCGATGTTTCTAAATTTCTATCCCTCTCCCTTCCTCTCTATGAAAAATCAATAAAATATATTTTTTAAAAAAGTTTTAAAAAAATGAAAAGCAAGGACCTACAACTAAGATTACTCAACAAAACTATTATTCAGAATCAAATGCCATATAAAGAGCTTCCCAGACAAGAAAAAACTTAAGGAATTCATTACCACCAAACTAGTATTATAAGAAATGTTAGAAGGACTTATTTAAGAAGAAAAATAGAAAAAATATGCATAGTAAAATGACAATAACTATATATCAACAATTATTTTAAATGTAAATGGATTAAATATTCCAATCCAAAGACATAAGGTAGCAACATGAGTAGGAAAACAATATCTTTACATATGCTATCTATAAGAGACTCCAGATTGAAAGACACACACAAATGGAAAGCAAAGGGATGGAAAGACATTTTATAGAAATAGAAACAAACAAACAAAAAAAACTTGGGTATACCATAAAAAATACAGTTTAAAACAAACTTGGTGTATAAGAGACAAAGAACCCAGCAATTCCACTTCTGGGTATTTATCTGAAATCCAAAACACTAGTTTGAAAAGACATGTTCATTGCAGCATTATTTACAAAAATGGAAGCAACCTAAGTGCCTATCACACTTAGGTGAATGGATGAATGAATAAAGATGTGGTGCATATACACAATGGAATATGACTCAGCCTTAAAAAATGAAATCTTACCATCTGCAACAGCATGGATGGACCTAGAGGGTATTGTGCTAAGTGAAATAAGTCAGATGAGAAGACAAATGCCATATGATTTCACTTATATGTGGAATCTAAAAACCAAAATAAACAAAACAGAAACAAACTCAAAGACATAGAGAACATTTTTTTTTTTGACATAGTCAACATTTTGATGGTTGCAGATGGGAGCAGGAGAGGGGGAAGAATGAAGAGAGGAAAGGGTTAAGAAGTACTTATTGGTAGTTACAAAATAGTCATGGGGATATAAAGTACAGCATAGGAAGTATAGACAATAATGTATATTATAAAAGGCCAGTGGCCATAACGCTGTAATGACATCATAATTAAAAGACTGCTCACCAGGAGGGGCATTGATGGGTCTCACGGTGCAGTGGGTCTGGCATACTGCCGGCACAGTGGGTCTGAGGTCTCGTGCGATTTTATGCATTGGACCTCTAGTATTGTAAAAACTGTATAGTGCTAGGTGGGTACTAGATTTATCAGGGTGATTGCTTCATAAGTTATTTAAATTGTTTAATCATTAGGCTGCACACCTGAAACTAATATAATATTGCATGTCAACTATAATTAAAAAATAAAAAATAAAAAAATCAAATAGGTTGTCTGCACTTAAAATATAGTCTGGCTGCTTGTGTGTGGACTGAGTTAAAAGAACCAAAATACATTGCAATATTCTGGGTTTTGTAAATGTGAAATGTCCTAACTTCTAGAGAAAGTTACTAAAATATATCATATTTTTATTGTGAAATTAATTCTCAGAGCATGCAAGTATAAACTGCATGCACTCCCTGTACAGATTTAGAGGGTTCAGAAATATTCTGACAGATGCAAAGGGGACTCTGGTCTCATTTCCACCAGAATCCTCTTTTCTCCCCTCATATAATCCTTATTCTATTGCTCATTTATCCACAGAAGAGAGGTAGTGGGTGTGGGTCTTATACCCAAGGATTTGTACTTTGTGTTTACTTTCATTTCTGAGAACCAAAAGCAACATGAAGAAAAATACCTCCTGACCAGAGATGACTCCAGAAAGCCAAACACAAACTGAAGTGTGTTATTTCACTCAGAACTGCTTATTGCTACTTCCTTTCCCTAAAACCCCTTTGAAGCCGAAACTGGTTTGGCTCAGTGGATAGAGCGTTGGCCTGCAGACTGAGAGGTCCCTGGTTCGATTCCGGTCACGGACATGTACCTTGGTTGCAGGTACATCCCTAGTGGGGGTTGTGCAGGAGGCGGCTGATCGATGTTTCTCTCTCATCGATGTTTCTAGCTCTCTATTCCTCTCCCTTCCTCTCTGTACAGAAAAATCAATAAAATGTTTTAAAAATAAATAAGTAAATAAACAAACAAATAAATAAATAAATAAAACCCCTTTGAAGAGGACCCGTGACCTAGAGCCTGGAAACAGAACCCTGTGGATGCCTTTCCCTGTGGGATGGTGACTTCATATCTGTCTAAAACTCAGGCAGGGAAACTTGGGCTAGGCCAAGTCCTTTGGTCTTATGGTCTGTGGATTGCCAATCTTGTTAACCACAAAGCTGTGGCTACGGAGGGGAAAAGCAGTTACGTGACAAGTAAAATGAGTTGAAGGAGTTCACTGTGGCTCCCTGAGCTTGGTACCCATCCCCTTGCTACATCCAGGGCACAGGAGAAATGGTGGCTGAAATGAAAATAGGTCTAATCATCTGGTTTCTCAACCTGATTAATCACAAAGACTTCTAGCTAATCTCACAAAGTAAAAATGTCAATGATCCAGTCTATATAGTAAAAGCCTAACGTGCTAAGTGTCCAGTCATCCATTCAACCAATCAAAGTGTAATCCTATATTATAAAAGCCTAATATGCTGAGCATCTCGTCAGCCAGTCAGCCAATCAAAGCTTAATATGCTAATGATATGCTAAGACCACTCAACCACTTGCTGTGATGTGCACTTACCACCAGGGGCAGACAGTCGTCCAGTCACTATGAAGTGCACTGACCACCAGGGGCAGATGTTCCGACCAGTAGGTTAGCTTGCTGCTGGGGTCCAGATGATCAGGACTGAGCGAGATGGGCCAGATATGCCCTGGAGTCCTCCCACGGTCCCTCCCTGGCTGGCCAACCTCCTGCGTCCCTCCCCAGCTCTGATTGTGCACCATTGGGGTCTCTCGGCCTGGCCTGTGTCCCCTCGCAATCCAGGACTTCTTGGGGGATGTCAGCTGGTTTTGGCACAATCCCACAGGCCAAGCCAAAGGACCCCACTGGTGCACGAATTCATGCACTGGGCCTCTAGTTTCATAATAGCAGTTCAACTATGTTAAAAGCATAATTATAATTTGTTTTGATTCATTCATATTAAAAACAAAAAACGGCCAGGGTATGTCCAGTTCTGGGCAAATCTGGATGACAACTTTGAACATGGTTAAGCTGCTTTTACATGAGTCCATTCTCACCCTGGCTGGCTCCGTTGGTTGGGGTTATTCCTTACACCGAGAGGTTGCCCCATTCATTTGCCCAGTTGGGGCACACACCTGGGTTGCAGCCTTTGAGAGGCAGCTAATCAATGTTTCACTTTCACATCAATGTTTCCCTCTCTCTCTAAAAATCAGAGAAAATAAAAAATAAAGTCATACATTCTTTTTGCCCAATAAGCAAAGCAAATTCTCAGGATTCATTGGACAAATGACTTAGCCCCTCATTGAGTGTCTTGCACGTGCCTGGAAACCAGGTCACTGGGAAGACACCTGTAGTCAGACTACCCCCTTTTTCCTCCTCCATTTATAGCATTCAATGCTTCTCATCAATCCCCTTCAAACATTTTCTGTAAAATGCCAGATAGGTGTTTTTTTTTTAAATATATTTTATTGATTTTTTACAGAGAGGAAGGGAGAGGGATAGTTGGAAACATCGATGAGAGAGAGAGACATCGATCAGCTGCCTCTTGCACACCCCCTACTGGGGATGTGCCCGCAATCAAGGTACATCCCCTTGACCGGAATTGAACCTGGAACCTTTCAGTCCCCAGGCCGACGCTCTCTCCACTGAGCCAGACCGGTTTCGGCAGCCTATGCAGATAGGTAGTTTAAGGGCTACACAGCATAGGCCATATGGTTCCTGTTATAACTATTCCAACTCTGCCCTTGTCCCATGAAAGCAGCCTTAGATAATAATAAACAAATGGCCCTGTTTGTATTCCAATGAAACTTTATTTACAAAAACAGTGGGTCCTTCAGTAAAATTGTGTTATATAAGAAATAGGGCTCTGGAATCTTTAATAGCAATAGTTTTGTTTTGTTTTGATTATTATTCTTGCTCTTTTAACGAAGTTTATTTGTAGTTGGGGGTTTAACCTAACTCTATCTGGAAAAAGTGGTTGTTTTTCAGTACAGCTTTGCAAAAAAAAAACTTCCTTCATCTCACAGGTGGTTTTATTTTACAAAAGTCTACATTATAAAAATAGCCGAACTTGCTCAACTTTTTTAGCCCATTTAACTGTGCAGACCAAGTCATCCACCTATTGTTCAGGGAAAACCCAGGAAACTGCACCCTCTTACCATCTGCGCTTTCAAGGCTAGCTCTCTAGCTGCCTGAGATTAGAATCTCATCCTCGCAACATGGATGCCTGCCAACCTCTCAAACACTGAAAAGGAAAGAAAGCTCTGAGAAGAAAGAGCCACAACTATTTATTGAACATTTCATATATGTCCGAGGCGGGGGAGGATGGAAGAGAGGGTATATACAATCTCAGTCCTCTCCATATTATAAAGTGGGTGATGTTGTTTTACAGATGAGGGTCAGTGACTGCCCAGTTCGGAGAGCTGAGTAAGGAATTCAGTGCTACATGCTGTCTTTTCTCTGCCCCGAACATTCTTTCTATTCAATTTTGAAATTCTTCTCTTTCACCTTACTTCTCCTCCATCCTCAGGAATCTCTGGCCCGTCCACCCCTCCCTAGTCTCACAGCTGAAAACATTTTTCTCTCTCCTTTCTCTGCTACCCAGTCTAAATGCTTTGGTGGGCCATTTCATTCTCCACTGCTTTCCCCTCACCACCTATGCCCAACTCTCCTTTACTAAACTATTGAGGCCAACCAAGATGAATACATTTAAATGCTATCACCATCACTACTACCCTTTTCCTCAAGCTCGTTTTTAATCTCATTTGTTCAGAGTCCACCATTCATTGACTCATTCGATAATTGTCACTACTTTAATCCTCTTATCTCAGACTTTTGTTAATATCCCATCTTTTGTCTTCTAGGAACTTCTTCCTTCAAACACCCTTAAGCACAATTTCAATCTCTGCTATTCTGTCCTTTGCACTCTAGTCTCTCCCTTCCCCCACCCTGTCAGTTACTCTGCTAAACAATGTCAACTCCCTTCTCCTCCCCTTGCTAAAAGCCTTTCACTCTCATTCTTTACATAGTCTGAGTACACAAGTCTAAACTCCTCAGTTTGAAATTCAAGGCCCACCCCCACACATACACATGGCATATGGTCACTATCCATCTGTTCCACTACTCTTTGTATTTCAAATTTTTGACTTGATTCTTGCCTTCCTCTAGTCTGCTGTTAGGTCCCTGAATAATATTTTTTTATTTCAGTCAGTGTATGTTTAATTTCTAGTTGGTCCTTTTCCATCTCTAGTTGGATCTTTTTCATCTCCTCTTGGGACTGGCTAACTTTATCCAACTTTTCTAGGATATTCTTGAAAAACTTTGTAAGCGTGGTTTTGAACTCTATATCCAGTCGTTTGTTTTCCTCCATTTCTTTTGTTTGTGATCCCTTCCCTTGTCTCGGCATTTTCACTATGCCGGGAGAACTTCTGTGTTGGATTCAGCCTTATGATACAAGACTTGCAAAATCGCAAAAGCCTCTCTGTTGAGCTTGGGATGGGTGGAGTCTCAGGGCTTAAGGGACCGCCTTGCCTTCCGGTAGGCCCCGCCCTCCATGGCCCCCGAGTCTCAAGTTACTGGGTAATGGCTGGAGGTGTCCCTGTGCACACCCACAGTGCGTCTAGACTGCTGCCCGTCCGGCTCCCCTGCACTCTGGGACCATATGAGTCTGGGTCCCCAGGGTTTTGCCTGAAACCCGGGTTTAGTGGAGTCAGAGCGGCACAATTGAGAGGGTCTGTCTCCCGCCCACTCGTGAAAGCCAGCGGCACACTCAGCAGTCGGTCCTCTGTGCGCAGTGCTGTGTGCGCCACCAGACTTCTGATCTTTTGCGACTCCCCCAAATTTCCGTGCATTTCTCCCTTTTCACAGTCTAAACTCCCCCCATGAGTTTTAGCTGGATCTGGGGTTTAGTGTCGTAGGATAAGGGGTTCAATGCCTTTGAGAGTCTCCGTCTCCCTCCCACCAGAGAAAGCCAGCCAGGTACTCCGGCACCTGCTCTCTCCATGGGCACGTCTCCGTACCTCAGCTTTTTGCAGCTCCTCTGGGTCTCCGTGAGCCCCTCTCTTTCCTTCTAGTTGTAGAATTTCCACTCAGCCAGCTTTCCTGTGGTTCTGGATGATGTCCGTTCTGTCTTTTAGTTGTAGTTTTGAAATTGTTGTGCGAGGCGGCAGTGTAGGTGTTTACCTATGCCGCCATCTTGGATTCTCTCTCCACTACTCTTTGGTTGCCTTATGCACGCATCAAATGGAACTAAGGACATTTTATTGGTGGCAAAATGGTACCAGGTGTTAGACCTCAGTTCAGCAACCTCGATACTTAAGTTCTGGCTCAGAAAGAATTCAGGTTCAAGACAAATTGTAAGAGAGTTTATTTAGAAAGTCACAGATGTAGAAGTGAGCTGTGGAAGAAATGGGCTCAGGAAACAGGTTACAGCAAAAGAAGGGCCCTTGGAGCTTAGGAGAGAGGCACCTGGGGGGAGGGGCTTGGGAAAGGCCCTGGCATGCTCCATAGAGTAGCACTGGGTCCTCCATCCCGAGGACTTTTATGAGGTCCCCAGAGGCTCTCAATAGAATATGCAGCAGCTTTCCAGGTGTGTCCTTTCAGGCTCCGGAGCCAGAGCAGGGAGTCGTTAGTCAATGCAGCTGGCCCTGATATAAGCCATGGCATCCCTGTCTGGTTTTTTTTAGGGCCTGGAGCTGAAACACAGCTGAAGCCTAGATGTCATCTCCAGGGGTTAATACTTAAGGGAAGGGCTTGTAGTTTTTCCCATGGCTGGGGCTGTTGGCCCTGGTGACCTGTTACTGATGAGATGTCTTCTTGTGATTCTTTTTTTTTTTTTTAAATATATTTTACTGATTTTTTTACAGAGAGAAAGAGAGCTAGAAACATTGAGAGACATCGATCAGCTGCCTCCTGCATGCCCCACACTGGAGATGTGCCCACAGCCAAGGTACATGCTTTTGACCGGAATCGAACCTGGGACCTTTCAGTCCACAGCCCGATGCTCTATCCATTGAGCTAAACCAGTTTCGGCTTCTTTTGATTATCTTCTTGAAGGAAAGATTTCAATCTAGAGACGAACTGTAGAAAAGCAAGCAAAGAAGTTACTGACTGCAGCAAAAGCACACTTAGGACAGTGAAACAAGGGCATAGAAGAAGCAACAGGAGAGCCTGGGCTGGTCTACTGTGGTTCACTAAGGAGCCAGAGAAAAGGGGGCCTTGGGCACAGGTTCAGGGGGTTAGCCACGGATGAGCTGCCGCTGCTCACTGCTCCCCTGGTTGCAAGTCTCCTAGGTTCCTTGGAGTTCAGGGTGTATGTGCCTGTGGGGGAAAGGGAATGGCATGGATGTGCTCCCTGGAGAGAGAGCATGCTGGGACTTTCATTTTCAGGGGCTTTAAAGGCTGAGCTTTTAGGGGAGGATAAACCGAGTATTCATCCATCTTTGCTGATGTACCAAAAAGATTTATTCTCTTCATTTGTCCTTGGCTGTGGTTGGCAAATGGCACTAATTGGATTTCTGTTATCTGTCTCCCTGAATAAGGTGATTTAAGCTATTTGCCCTCTAGTTGGGGAGAAGTGCAAACCATTTACTCTTAAGTGTCCTTGGTTTAGGGAAGCTAGGATTTACTAGGTGACTGCAAACTGGTCTTTAACTATCTGTCTTAGTTTCCCTATTCTGCTGGTCCTGGACTTTTCCTACGACACAAGGAAAAGTCTCCTATAACACAAGGTCATGGGGTTAAGGAGAGATGTCCCTTTGGGCTGTAAGTCTCCAGAATGAAAAGGATACCCAGCACATGAGAAGTCTGGCAGGTTATAGGCAAGCTGTACCCAATTTATCCAAGTTCTCCACACACTTCCTTATAATCAGATGGGGTGATTTAAAAGCAATGCTAAAACATAGAATTCAATACACTCAAAATCACCAAATAATTTATTTGGAATCAGAATGAAAAAACATTTGACAAGTTGTTGAAATGTATGTTTCTTCTGATACTTTTGAGCAGTTATACAACTCATCTAGGACACATGACCAGGAATATTTTACATTTCTTCAGGCCTGGGGTTTTTCCACGACTTCAAATTTGGGATCTAAGAAGAGGAAAAAAAGGTTCAAGCTTAGCCTAGTGCAATAAAATGTCTTATTGAGAAGGCTTCAATATTTAACTCATCAATCTTTTGCTGTTTTTTTATAGTGAATACCAACTGTTTCTAAACATCTACATGGAAATATAACAATTGCTCAAGATTTATTCAGAACCATTCTGAGCCAGGCTATTAATTGCCTTTATATATATCATTTACCTAAAACCACCACATGAGGAAAATATTATAATTCTCTCCAAATGTCAGATGGGAAACAGGTATCAGTTAACTATCTAAGAGTACACAGTTCATAAGTGATACTGTCAGAGGATTCAGGATCAGGGAGTTTGATTTCAGATCCTCATTATTTTAATCTCCATGCTGTGATCTCCTTATACAGGCTGTATAAGGCCCTTGAAATCATTAGGGATGAGTTAATTAAATGTCTGGCCAAATACAGCAGGCTAATTTTTAAGTTTATAATTTTGTGTGGCCCACAAATGATGTTCTAAATATCCAAATGGCCCTTGGCAGAAAAAGGTTCCCCACCCTTGTAACCAATACAAATGGCAAATATTTACCCCAGAGCTTCCCATGCACACATCACTGCCCTAACAAATCTACATGTAATTGACATTTATCCTCTAAACAAGTAAACATAAACAGGTATACGTATTTTCCCCCTAAAGTGATCTCCCACAAGAATGAATCTGATTAGAGATTTACCTTCAAATTTGAAGTCTGGAAACGTATTCATGTCTACTTTACCATACATTTGCTTAAGTTTAAAAAGCTCCTTCTCCATTTCTTGCTGATACTCTGGGCCAGCATCAACAGGTCCTCCAGATGACCTGTGTGTAAATGAGCAAGTAAAAACTCATTTCAGATGCTGGTTACACAATCAAAATTATTCCCTGCCGAAACCGGTTTGGCTCAGTGGATAGAGCGTCAGCCTGCAGACTGAAAGGTCCCTGGTTCGATTCCGGTCAAGGGCATGTACCTTGGTTGCGGGCACACCTCCAGTAGGGGGCATGCAAGAGGCAGCTGATCGATGTCTCTCTCTCATCGATGTTTCTAACTCTCTCTCCCTTCCTCTCTGTAAAATATCAATAAAATATATTTTAAAAAAAATTATTCCCTAGTCTCAGAGGTTTTGCCATTTAGAAGAAAAAAATAACATTGTTTATAAACATTTATGCCATAAGACAGTAGTCGGCAAACTGTGTGGCTCATGAGCCACATGCAGCTCTTTGGCCCTTTGAGTGTAGCTCTTCCACAAAATACCACATGTGGGCCCGCACCTGCAGTGCGATTGAAACTTCATGGTCCATGCACAGAAGTCGGTTTTCAGCTCTGAAAAGAAATTTCAAAAGTTGTACTGTTGATATTTGGCTATGTTGACTAATGAGTTTGCCGACTACTGCCATAAGAGTCATATGATACGCTTCAAAGACATGGTTTAACAAAAAGCTACTGAGTTGAGAGGGCACTTTTGCTGAGCTAATCAGAAAAAAACTTCATTAAAAAAAAAAAGGCATTTGTGTGCCCTGGCTGAGTGGTTCAGTTGTTTGGGGCGTTGTGACGAACACCTGGTGTGAATCCAGTCAGGCCACATCCCTAGGTTGAGGGTTCCATCCTCAACTGGGGCATTTCCAGGAGGCAACTGAATGGTTTCTCTCCTACATCAATGTCTCTCTCTCTCTCTCAAAAATTAAAACTATATCTTTGTGTGAGGATTAAAAAAAACAAAAAAGGCATTTTTGACAAATCATGCATTTGCATCAGATTTAAAGAAATTTGTGTCAGAATTTGAGACATTCTAAGACTGAAAAAGTAGAGATATGGAGGAGATAAAGCATTGGCTTTATGAGGGAATATTAAGCAGTTTAGATGAAAAAGCCAGCAGGACCCAGATCATGGGAAGCCTAAAATGGTAAACCTGAGAGTTTGTATTTTATTTGCAAAGCAATAAAATGACATCCCAGAGCTGTGCTTTGGGAAATAAATATAGCAATGAAACCAATTAGATTTACTTAATGTTTTGGACAAATTCTTTGGCTTGTCATAATATTACCGCCTGTCTATCAATGAACAATAAACAAAATATTTACAAGTGAAAATTCCAACTAGGGTAATAATATATTCATACATGCCTATGATACAGGCACAGGGTAACATCTGTTAACAGAATTTTCACAAAATATAGAGATAGATCTAAGAACTTATTAATGATATTTCTTATTATGGACCCAATTTTCTTCTAGATCAGCAATAAAATTTTCTGTAATGACAGAAATGCTCTGTATCTGTGCTATCTAATATGGTAGCCACTAGCCACATCCGCCTATTGAGCACTAGAAATGTGGTTAAGGCAAATGAAAAACTGAATTTTTACTTAAACTTTATTGTAATTAACTAGAATTTGAATAGTTACTGAAATGCATACACATGCAGTTGTTGTTGTTTTTTTATAAACTATATTGATTTCAGAAAGGAAGGAAGAGAGAGATAGAAACATCACTGATGAGAGAAAATCATTGACTGGCTGCCTCTTGCATGCCTCACAATGGGATCAAGCCTGCAACCCTGGCACATGCTCTGACTAGAAATGGAACAGGAACTTCCTGGTTCATAAGTAGATGGCACACTGAACCACAATGGTTGGGCCATAGTGCGGTTCTTTTTTCTTTTTGTAGCTGGCCACGTAGAGTCCTACATACCTCTCCAGCACCACTCACCTGGAGAAGTTGCCACTGATGCCAGCTGCTGTTTTTTCTCCCTTCTCACACAGATACAGCATGGTCTTTGGCTGCACTGCCCCATCATAAGGAGATTCACAGTGCAGCGCTTGAAAGAGACTTAACCAGATACTGTACTTTGTGCCTGTCTTCTAGCTCTGGGATCCACAAGCTTTAGAAACTGCTTTGAAAAGATCCAGCCAGTCTCATCAATATATGCACTAGTTACTGATAGGTGATAGCTATTAAAACTTGAACGCATTCACATCTGACTTACCATACATCTGCTTAAGCTTAAAAAAGCTTCCTCTTCATAAATCATCTCCCTCCTCAACTGACTACAAGCCCATCTTGCTCTAGATCAGTGGTTCTCAACCTTCCTAATGCCGGGACCCTTTAATACAGCTCCTCATGTTGTGGTGACCCCCCCAACCATAAAATTATTTTCTTTGCTACTTCCTAACAGTAATTTTGCTACTGTTGTGAATCGTAATGTAAATATCTGTGTTTTCTGATGGTCTTAGGCAACCCCTATGATGGGGTCGATGGACCCCCAAAGGGGTCGCGACCCACAGGTTGAGAACCGCTGCTCTAGATGGTGACTGGGACAAAGCAAACACTCAAGGGAGATTTACTTATTTCACTTCAAAAAAAAAAAAAAATACTAGGCATGCTAATTTATTCAACTATTTACTCTTTATAACTTCCTATGATGCAGGTACCGTTATTATCATCTCCATCTTATATATCAGGAAGGAATCTGAGGTACAGAGGTTAAATAACCTGCCAGCATTCATGCTCAGAACCCTTCTCCACACTGTTGCAGAAATGGAGGAGCCAGACTCTTTCAGAGTATGCCTAAGGGATGACTTCTTATTGGACAGGCTTTTAAGGGCAGTGAAAGTGCAAACAGCATCAATATTGTGAAACCACAATACCTCCACACGGAAGATGCTCCAATTTTCCAACCAGTCCTGCGCACCTGCTTACTGAACAGTGTGGTTTTAGGCAAATTCTAACTTTTTAGCCTTAGTTTTGTAATACATAAAATGGGGATGACATGAATAAGGTTGTTGTGAGAGTTTCATAATATTATCTTCATTTTAATTCCTTCACCCCCTCCCTCCTCAATTCAGGAAACAAAAAAACCTTGTTAGTCACCCAACCTCAGGTCTCAGTGTCTTGATTGTTGTCATTTTTATTTTCCCACTGCTATAAAGACAGGGTTCTCATCAGTTAATGCTGATATTACTACATTTTTCTAACATGTCTATCTTTCCTCTTTTCTCATACCAAATTTCCTAGTACACTGTGATCAAAACGTTCTTCCTAATACAGAGCAATATTGTACCACCTCACCCACCATCCTACTCAAAAAATCTTTAATTTCTCATAAGTGCTTATCATATATTTTAATTGTCTAGTCTATAATCAAGGCCTTCCATCATTTCTCATTCTAACCCTATTCTATCCTTCACTGCTCTCTACGTTCTGGGAAGTAGCATTACACAATTTCCCAAATATGCTTTCCAGTTTTCATGCCTTAGCCCACAGTACTCTTTCCTCCTAAGATATTGTCTTCCCACTCCATTTACCTGTTCAACCTTTACACCAATTGTTTGTAACCCGAAGTAGACCTGGGTATGTCTGTGGGTTTGAGAACTCTTTCAAGCTATAAACAAAATCATCTGAGTAAAGTCTGCACTTTTTTTTAAAAAGGTAGAATGATGGCATATCCTTTAGATATAAGGATATATCCAAAATAACAAAAGATTTAATGGAACTCTCCCTGGAAGCCCATATAAAACAAGATAAAATTCGGGACTTAAAATAATCAAGATCTAATGAACTTCTATGCAAGGGATCAGCTCAGTAAAGGTCTTAGACACTTTCAAACACCAAGTGATTTTATGACCACCACAAAACTTACATACTTTAAATATCTATATTTACACAATGGCTGATTATCCATCCACTTACTGCCGCTTAGTTTTGTATTCCCTAATCTTGTCCACGAAGAGTTTCTGTATAGGATCAAGTTCCTTATTAAATGCCACTGCTGTAACACCAATATTCCTCCTCAAATGGACTGAGACTGCAGACCGGATGACAGAAGAGAACCTGAAGAGCCTCTGAAGAATCATGGTGACTATTACTGGGGAAAGAAAAAAGGCACGACCATGTTAATGTATTTTAATATACATATAATTATAAAATACCTCTAAATCTCTTAATTGCTACAGGGCTTAAAGCATACCAGAACTCACTGAATGCTAAGAACAATCACCTGATCCTAGCTCCACTGCCCACTGCAAGTTTTTACTTTTTGACCAGAAGACCTGGGTCATAGGAGCAGTTAGGAACTCAGGCCTGTGTGTGGCTCCACTAGGGTTACATGCAAAAAGAAAGCACAGAATATGAATAGGGTGTTTCCTCTCCATGAACTTTAGTCTTGGATCAGGACTAA
Organism: Lasiurus cinereus; assembly: GCA_011751065.1. NCBI lineage: Eukaryota > Metazoa > Chordata > Mammalia > Chiroptera > Vespertilionidae > Lasiurus > Lasiurus cinereus. The sequence continues at coordinate 2,785,191 of JAAGEH010000045.1, read as the reverse complement.
GATGATGGAAAGCGACCCACCCCCAGAGGAAAAGAGCAATCCTGGCGGCTAAAACAATGTGCTAGGATTCTCTAACGCAGTGGTTCTCAACCTTCCTAATGCCGCGACCCTTTAGACAGCTCCTCATGTGGTGGTGACCCCCAACCATAAAATTATTTCCATTGCTACTTCGTAACTGTAATTTTGCTACTGTTATGAACTGTAATGTAAATATCTTATATGCAGGATGTATTTTCATTGTTACAAATGGAACATAATTAAAGCATAGTGATTAATCACAAAAACAATATGTAATTATATATTGTGAAGTATTTCTTTCTAATGACAAATAAATGAAATTTTGTCTTGAATCGTGGTGTAGCATGGGTTAACAGTCTTCATATGACAACACTAAACTACATGGCTACACTTTGCTACACCAAGGAGCAGTGTGTTGGTTCCTAAGACCATAGGAAATAGGTGTTTTCCACTGGTCTTAGGCGACCCTTGTGAAAGGGTCGTTTGAATCCCAAAGGGGTCGTGACCCACAGGTTGAGAACGGGAACTGGGCAGGGGCACTGGAGACAGCTGCCTCAGTCAGGATTGATGGCCTGGAGATTTCTACTTGGAAGATCCAGAGGGGGAGTCTTCCTGTTACAAATGCAAATCTAAGTCCAACACAACCAGAAAGGAGAAATAGCAACCAGCCCACGGAAATCCACCAACAAAAAAGGTAAAATCAGGTGGTACAACCTAGTCAGTGACTTAGAATATGTAAAGGAGATGAAATTCTGATTTTTAAAACTAAAGATCTCCAAATCCTTAGAGCTAAAGGACATACTCTTCTAACTAAAAATTTCAGTAGAGAAATCGATCTCAGTTGAGATCTCATGCAGGGTCTTGAAAGACCAAATGCAAAAGATACCAAATTACAACAAAAAATATGCAAACAGGCTGTCTCCCCAATCCGAGAGGCAGTCCGGCTGGCTCCTCCTTCTCTTCCTCCTCCTCTAATCCTGTTTTTTTCTACCCTCCTCCTTAACGAATCTCGCTCGTTAGTGCAGAATAAACTTCCTCTTTAACATGCCAAAAAAAAAAATTGCAAACAGGAATTCCAAAAGAAAAGGAATAGATAAGGAGACCATAAATAAGTAGAAAAAAAGTTCCCTTAAATTAAAAAAGACTTGAGTCTAGGAAAGGGCTTACTTACCAAGAGTCACAACCCAGGATCGCCTGGTACAATTTCTGAGTCTTAAAGCCACGGTGAAAACCTGACATGTTCACGCTCACACGGTCCCTCCACCCCCACAAAGTAACTGTGTTTAAAGACACCGAGAGTGGGGACTGTCCACTGGCCCGCAGGAGACACCTGCTCTTACACAAACAGGTGCGAACTGGCAACTGTGCTACGTTTTCTACCGGGGAACTCCGAGGGGCCTGAGAGGCGAGGATGCAGGGAAGTGACAGCCAGAAGAACGGGGGGGGAGGCCACAGCACGGGGCGCAGCGTGGGCAGAGGGAGGAGCACGGTTCTGCTGGTTGCAGGGCTGGCCCACCCGCCAAAGGCCGGTCCTGTCGCTGCATATCCTTTAAAGACACATACTTTTTACTTTTTCTTTTTCTTTATTTGTTGATTGTAGAGGACTAAGAGGGAGGAACATCCACTTTGCTGTTCCTCTTATTTGGGCATGCGCTGGTTGGCCTCTTGTCTGTGCCTTGACCTTCAACCCTGGTGTTTGGGGAAAAGACGCTCTGACCTATAACCGAGCGTCCCGGCCGGGGCCCCCCTCAAAGCCAATGCACAATCCGCCTAACGGGACCCGCCTGGTCCCCGCTGTGCTCGCATGCGCACTCTGGCCTCTCCCCCGGGTCCGGCCCCGACCCCCTCCCCCGCCGCCGCCGCCGCAGCGTCCCGTCCCGCGGGGTGGTCGAGGTGCAGGAAAAGAATGTAAAACACAGCCGCCTCCTCGCAGAGTTCTAGCACTGCTTATATTTTGGGGCGGGATGCAAACTTTTAAGATGAGTGTCACCCCGATCTGCTTTCCATCGCTCAGAACCCCCTCCCCCGAGCCCAGGGGGAGCAGGCCTGGCTGAGCATGCATGACCTTGGGCTGCCCCCGCGTCCCGGCAACCCGCCCCGCCGCCCGGCGTGCCCTCAGAGCGGGCACGATGCTCCAGGCCACCCACCCACCGAGCCTCCTCGGCAAACCCCGAGGCCTGCAGGCTCCGGCGTCTGCAGTGACCTCGGGGCCGGCCGCGAAGGTCCCCGGGCTACAAAAAAGCTGCTCTCTCTCTCTCATGGAGGCCAAAGGTAACGGGCAGCCCAGTCCCCGGAGACAAACTCAGCATCGGAGTCCCAAGGGGCCCAGCGAGGCCAGCTACCCTCCCAGTCACCTTGTGCTCAGTCCCGAGCTGCCAGAGCCAGAGCCGCCGCCGCCGCCGCCGCCGCCGCCGCCGCCGCCCTACTTCCGGCCTTGGCCCCGCCCCCGCCCGCCTCCACGCTAGCGCAGTGCATTGTGGGCCGCCGTTTCAGTCGGTCGGCACTCACCGGACAGGAAGCGTCTCAGAGACACTCTGCGACCGGACGGCTCTGGGTGAGGCAGAAGGCCAACGGGAGGAAGTAGCGGGTAAGTGCTTCCGGGTCCCCTAGCGACTCTTCCGCCATCTTTCCTCCTCCTCCTCCTTTCATCTGCTCCCTCTTTCCCTTCGGGAAACCTTCCTCTTGTACGCATGCGCACTCGGCCTGGCCTTCCCGTGTGAGTTCAGGCCTTCCTGCCCCGAAGCAGCCAGCGACTGTCCCGTCTCTGGGGCTGTGGAAACAGTGTCTGAACGTCCCGACAAAGTGACGGTGTAAAACCAAGCGGACTGGGGCGTTGCGCTCCTTTGTGCCTCGCGAGCCTCCGTTGCCTCGGGGGGGCGTTCGTTTCGCGCCACCTGCTGGGACTTGTAGTCCGGAGCCCGGGGGTGCCTGGGAGGCGGGAGCGGCGCTGGGGGTGGGGGGGGCGGGTTGGAGTTTCTCAGCGCCGATTCCGCGGGAAGGGCCCCGGGGCCTCGCACTTGGGAGTCGCGGGCGCTGCAGGTTTCACCGGGAAAGACGCCGCACGTGGAGCGCGCGCCGCTGTTGGCCGCCGGCCCCGGAGCGCGGGCGGGGGCGACCCGGCGGGTTCCGGAGCGGGTGAGTGCGGCCGCGGGAGCGGAGGGCGGCGCGGGCCCGCGCGGGCCGGCTTCGTCCCCCGGGGCCTGCTCCCCCGCCAGCGCGGCCCCCCCGCGGCCGCCTCTGTGTTTTGTTTCCGCTGGTCCCCGGCGCTGTGACTCCCATTTCCGTTCGTGGAGACGGGAGGGAGCCGGGCGGGGAGGGGCGGGAGCGGGGTGCGGGGAGCGGGGCGAGGGGCGGGGGGCGCGCGGCGCCGGGCGCGGGAGCCGCGCGCCCCGGGCCCCCGGCTGGCGCTCCGCTCCGCCCGCCCCCCGCCCCCCGGCGTGGCGGACCCAGTCTCCCGGCTCCCGGGGTTTCGCAGGAAGAAGCCGCGCGGGTCCCGCCGACGCGGCGATCGGCCCCCCCTCCGCAGCCAGGTGTCTCTCCAGAACGGCCCCGGCTGCCTCGGGGCCCCGGGCTCATGTGTGCGTGGTCCCCGGCGCCTCTTTGCAAAAAGTGGCAGGAAGACCGGAGGGACAGGACGCGTGCATGCAGTTGGCCAACTTTTTTTAAGTGTTTTTTTTTTGTGCGGACTGGACGCAGGGCGGCCCACGCCCGTGTGTACGGAGGGTGAGCGGAGGGAAGGCGCGGGGCGGACGCCGCGGCGCCGGGCGAGGAGGCGGGGAAACGCGGGCGGAGCTGCGGGCGGAGGGCCCGCCGGAGCCGAGCGGAGAACGGGGCGGGGTCGTCGTCCTGCCAGCCCCGTGCTGGCCCCAACGCCCAAAGGAACTGCTTTTCGGGGTCCCCCCCTCTTCCAGGGTTGGAGCCGGGCTCCCCCGCCTTGCTTGCTTGTAGAGCGGGTTGGCTTAGCGCAGTCTGCCGGGATTGCTGGTAATGCCCGGCTGGGTGCTCCGAGGCACGGATCATCTTAGATAAGGAGGTCAGTGCTGAACCGGGTGCTGCCTGAGGCTACTCCTAAGAGGATGAGGAGGCCGAATAGGGAATTAAAACTTTTTTTTCTCCAGTTTTGTTTCTAAAATGGCACATCTACAGACACTTGAAAAAGTATACAATGAAATTATACAGTGAAACCCCTACCTCACCTGGTGGGGCAAGTCCCCAAGTATCACTCATTCTCAGAACACACTGGCTTTCCTTCTTTCTACAAACATATACACACACAAGTGCGCGTTTTACTTTTCTTAATTGTTGACTTTATCTTTTTTTTAAATATTTTTAATTGATTTTAGAGGAAGGAAGGGAGAGGGGGAGAGAGAGAGACATCAATGAAGGAGAAACATCGTCCCTGGCTCTCTTTCCTCCAGTCCAGTGGTTCTCAACCTTCCTAAGGCCGCGACCCTTGCATACAGTTTTTCATGTGGTGGTGACCCCCAACCATGACATTTTGCTACTGTTCTGCATCGTGATGTAAATATCTGCATTTTCCCATGGTCTTAGGCGACCCCTGTGAAAGGGTCGTTCGACCCCTAAGGGGGTCGCGACCCACAGGTTGAGAACCGCTGCTCCAGTCCCACTGATGGTGTTCGAGCGGAAACCCTGGCAAGTGCTCTGACTGGATATCAAACCTGTGACCTCCCGTTGCATGGGATACAACGAGCACACACTGGCTGGGCTGTTGACTTTATTTTTAAAAACTATTTTTTTTATTCAGGTATTGAGCAATATTTTTTACTTTGAGAAAAATAGTTTGGTCAGATAGGTACTCTTAGTTTACATTTATATATATTAAATACACATTTGTTTTATATATTAAGTTTTTAATACATTTTACATGTTAAATATAGATAAGTATTATATATGAATATTGCTCTTATAGAGAAAAGTTGTCCTAAACTAATAATGTTTTCCAGTGAAGAAGATTAATTCTCAAGCTTTGTTTTTTAAATATATTTTTATTGATTTCAGAGAAGAAGGGAGAGGGAGAGAGAGAGATTGAAATATCAATGATGAGAAACATTGATCGGCTGCCTCCTGCAACTCCCCCCATTGGGGATCCAGCCGGCAGCCGGGCAGGTGCTCTGAACTGGAATCACACCTGGGACTCTTTGGTCACAGGCTGATGCTCTATCCACTGAGCCAAACTGGCTAGGGCTAATTCTCAAGTTTATCTGTAGCTCCAAGGGAGAATATTAAATGTAACTGTACTTGAAAGAATACCAGTCTTTTCTGGACTTTTTAGTTAAGTTTCGTTAATTTCCATTTTGTGGAGTGTTCTGAGCTGCAGGTGAGATAGAATCCGGGAGAAACCAGGGCAGTCCTTAGGTGGAAAGGCTCCAAGTGATGTTCTCTTCTCCGCTGTAAATTCTGTAAAAGAATCCTGGTTCCAGGAAAAGAGCTAAGACCCACTCAAGCAGTGATATCAACAATTTGGACAATTTCCCAATCTCTTTCTCTTTCAAGGCTAAATTTAGAAACCTCAGAAACAAAAAAGGATCAATTTAGAGACTGAGTATTTTTTTCTTAAGTATATGGGGTTCTTTTTTGGGGAGGCGGGGGTACCTTCTAGGGACTGATCTATAATTTTTTTGGAAGATCACAGGATAAATTTCTTTTTAACAAGTCCCTGTTTTAGTGCTTATATTATGGGAAACCACAGGTAACCCTGCTGATAAACCCGAGGGCCATTTCTCAGCCTCTGGCTACTTTTTCATATACTTTTTTATTTTTCCCAAAGTTCTGGGAAAATTCAATTGTTTTCTAACCTTTTAAAAAATAAAATTGGTTATGGAGAGAGGAGTGGACCTCTTCATAAATATGTTTTAAAAGTTCTGCTATAAACCTTACTATTTCTCACTTTTTCAGTATACAACACATTATAATATATATATTTTTTTTTGGGTAAGAGAACATATATTGGGTATATTACGGAGATAGAAACTAATTCCTAAAAGTAATGGGTTTAGGAAACAAGTTCTAGAAGTAAAGGAAGGGCCCTGGAGCTTGGGAGTGAAGAAGTTAATGGTAACCTGCAGGGAGGGAGGGAGAGTGAGGGCCTGCAGGCAAGAGGGGGAGGGGAAAGGCAAGGCATGGCTGGGGCTTCCTGGAGGAGAGGCCCACTTAAGATTTGTGTGTGTGCATTATTTCCTTGTTTTTAACTTACTGAAGTGCCACGGTGTGGGCTGCTTTCCCATTTTCTTCTATCTCTGTACTTTCTTACCATGGATACTTTTACTGGCTCTCGATTCCAGCTATCCCTAAATGTCCTTATCAATCAGTATCTCCGGAGTGCTTATCTATACATGATTGCTGGGTCATAGGTGTAAGCGTACTTGATTTGAACTAGTGCTGCTAGATTTTTCTCCAGAATAGCTGGACCTACTTCAACAGAGGCAGAGGACTTTTTTTTTTTTTTAAAAATTGTGTCCCATTTTTAAAATTTTTTTTTTTTTTTTTTATAGAGAGGAAGGGAGATGGATAGAGAGTTAGAAACATCAATGAGAGAGAAACATCCGACCAGCTGCCTCCTGCACACCTCCTACTGGGAATGTGCCCAAAACCAAGGTACATGCCCTTGACCGGAAACAAACGTGGGACCTCTCAGTTCCCAGGCCGACACTCTATCCACTGAGCCAAACCAGTCAGGGCGAGGCAGAGGACTCTTAGGGCTCCACATCCCTGCTTATCCTTTTCAGTATTCACCACTACATTTTTCATACACACACTCAGGTATAAAGTTTTCGTTTTAAATTGCATTTTTGAATTGAGTTTGAACATTTCTTTATATCTTTAGCCATTTTGGTTTTATCTGTTACTTTCTTTTTCCTATACTTGCTTTTCTAATTTGTCCTGACTTTTGGAGGGTTGTTTTCAATTTGCAGGAATTTGCTGTCTATTCCAGTTATTCCCTTGTCACTTTTTGGATATTAAAAATACCTTTTTTCCAGTCTCTACCCTGTCTATTGAACATAAATCTTAATTTTTATGTAATCAAACACATTAGTTTTTTTCCTCATGGTTTAATTTTTGGAATGTTAAATTATTTTCTATTCTTAAACCATAAAAAAAATCCCCACCATTTTTTTCTGTTAGCTTTATAGCTGCACTAGAGGCCCAGTGCATGAAATTCATGCATTTCGAGGAGGGGGGCGAGGAGAGGAGGTCTCTCAGCCCAACCTGCACCCTCTTGTAGTCCAGGAGCCCTCAGGTGATGTCCAACTTCCAGCTTAGGCCCACTCCCCCCGGGGAGTGGGCCTAAGCCATCACCCAGACATCCTTAGCACTGCTGCAGGGGTGGGAGGGGCTCCCACCACCACCCTTGTGTTTGCCAGCCACGAGAATGGCTTGTGGGAGCACACTGACCACCAGGGGGCAGCTTCTGCATTGACTGTGTGCATCATAGCGATCAGTCGTTCTGCCATTGGGTTGATTGGCATAGTAACCTTTTATTATATAGGATCTTTCACATTTAAGTCTTTAGAGGACCTGAAGTCAATTTCATATGGTGTACTAGAGGCCCAGTGCATGAATTTGTGCACCATTGGGGTCCCTTGGCCTGGCCTGTGGGATTGGGCCGAAATCAGCTCTCCAACATCCCCTGAGGTCCCAAATTGTGAGAGGGTGCAGGCCAGGCCGAGGCACCACACCAGTGCGTGATATGTATTTTTTTTTAAAATATATTTTATTGATTTTTACAGAGAGGAAGGGAGAAGGGATAGAGAGCCAGAAACATCAACGAGAGAGAGACATCGATCAGCTGCCTCCTGCACGCCCCCCTAATGGGGATGTACTTGCAACCAAGATACATGGCCCTTGACCGGAATCGAACCTGGGACCCTTCAGTCCGCAGGCCAACGCTCTATCCACTGACCCAAACCGGTTTTGGCTGATATGTAATTTTTAACAAATCATAGCTAGGGTTAACTAGTTTATGTCACACTATCAACACAATGCTAATAAAGTACTACAGCTTTTAGGTAAATAATAGTGGTTCATCTCTATGTTCATTGATTTTTAAGTTGCAAGTTTAAATCTGTTATTGAGACTAAAGTTGCTTTAATATAGTTGACATACCTTCCATTTGATTTTGAAGTAGCTTGAGTTAATTTATTGACTGAGATTGGGTTGAACAAGTCCCAATAAATCCAATAGAATGATGAATTCATGTCAGGCTAATAAGCACCATGTAAACAAATCTAATTTATCAAATCATGTGGATTTTCTTTTATGTGTGAAGATTACCCTTTCCTGTTCTACTTCCTGTTCTACCCTCTGCTCTTATTTGAATTCGGTCTCTACTTGTGTAGCATTTCTCTTTGTGCAGATAATTTAAAATGTCTTAAAATTTAACTCTTACAGGGCTGAGCCTTTGAAGTACTTCAAACATGACAAAAAGAGAAGCAGAGGAGTTGATAGAAATTGAAATTGATGGAACAGAGAAAACAGAATGCACAGAAGAAAGGTTGGTATTATCTGAATTTATATATTATCCACATACATTAAAATTAAGAATCAAGCCAGAGTTCTTTTGGGGCCTTTTTTTTTTTTTAACTTGACAGCGTTTTGGGAATAACATACTGCTTTTTTACTCTGACTTAATGAATTTATAGCTGAGAGGGAAAGAAGGTTTTAAAAGATAGTAATATGCCCTAACTGGTTTCGCTCAGTTGGTAGAGCATTGGCCTACGGACTGTAGGGTCCTGGGTTCGATTCCGATCAAGGGCACATACCTGGGTTGCTGGCTCCATCTCCAGTAGGGTGTGTGTAGGAGGCAGCCCATCAATGATTCTCTCTCATCATTGATGTTTCTATCTCTCCCTTCCACTCCAAAATCAATAAAAATTTATTTTAAAAACATAGTAATATACATAGCTAGTAATAAGCAATTGATTGTGATGATTTTAATCCCTCATGGCACTGTTTGATTATTATTTTTTTTCATTTGTGCTGTTTATTTTGATTTCCTATAGAGTTTAATTCCCAACCTGAACTTATGTAACAAATATCTACTTGTAAGTAATTACTATGAACTGCAAGGAGTATCTATGAGACAGTAACCTGCCCTTGTAGAGGCCACATTGTGTTTGGGAAGATTTATAGGTATATGAGTGATTGTGTGCATAGTACTAAGCATATAGAGTAGTGAAAGGTATTAGTTCTTGGAATAGAAATAGAATATTATTCCATTAAATAAGAAGGGCTGTGGTTGTAAGTTCAGAATCCAAAGGGAGGATATGGGTAAAAATAGTGATTTAGGAGTGAAGAAGAAGGTTAGGATTAGGGCTAATGGTCCTGCTTTACAAAGTACAGAGATGAGTTAATACATTGAAAGTAAAAGGGGCTAAAGAGTAGTAGAGAACTTCTATATAGTAAAAGTTTAGAAGAACTGCAGTGAGACTGGACCGAATTACTAAGATTGAATAGAATATTGAGTGTTTAGGGTACAGCTAAGATTTTAGACCTTAGTTTTTTAAAAATGTGTTTTATTGTGGTAAGAGCACTTAATGTGAGATCTACCCTCAACAAATCTTTCAATGTACAATACTGTGTATTAACTATAGAACCGTGTTGTATACTGATCTTTAGAACTTATTCATCTGGCATAATTGAGATTTATACTGGTTGTTTAGCAGCTCTCCATGTTTTCTGCCAGCTGGCTGTGGTCACTCATACCACCTCCTCTTCTCAGAGGAGAGGTCTGGCTCTTAGGAAGACCCCCTGTTAGCTGTCCTCGGTCCTGTCCTCTGCCACCACACCCTCGCACCGAATATTTTCCTGACAGAAAAGGTCATGACTGCCCAAGAGATCTTAATTTTTTTGAGAGAGAATTTCAGTATGTTTCACTATTTTCTTTTCTTTAACATGTCTCTTACTCAGCAAATTACCACAGAACTTAGTTCTGGCTTCAAGTATTTCATGTGTTTGCAGTTAAGCTGTCAGTCTGGCTATAGTCATCTGAAGAGTTGACTGGGGCTAGCATATCTGTTTACAGGATCACTCATGAGACTGGTGATATGACTGTTCACTTCCTGACCGCACGGGCTTTCTGTAGAGCTGCTCATGATGTGGCAAATGGCCTGAGAGAGCATGCTCACCAAGATGGGGGGCTGCAATGTTACTTTACATAACCTAATTTAAGAAGCAGTATATCACTCCGGATTTAGTCCTTTGGCAGCACTATTTGGTGATAAGTCTACCACTATGAGTTTCAAAGACCAGAAATGTGTTTTGGTATTCAGTTTTGGTTTGAGCATATTGTTACTTTCATTTTCAGACTAAAAATGTAATTTTTAACCATTATGTTCTTTCAACATTTAGCATTGTGGAACAAACCTACACCCCAGCTGAATGTGTAAGCCAGGCCATAGATATCAATGAGCCAATAGGCAACTTAAAGAAACTACTAGAACCAAGACTACAGTGTTCTTTGGATGCTCATGAAATTTGTCTACAAGATATTCAGGTAATCTTTTTTTTAAAATTTATATTTCAGCATTTAAGTGCCTATCTGAAAATCAGAATTACTTCTTGTCATCAATTTGCCATTGTGTAGAATACTTTCACTATATTAAGGTGATATGAGGGGAAAAATCGCTCATACTTAAAGGATATAGAATTATGAGTAAATTTATTCATATCTAGGTCAGGTAGCAAAGCCATAAGATCCTTGTTAATTTTGTGATCAGAGATTTAGCATAAACCTGACCTTAAATGTGTATAATTGGTTGATAACAGCAAGTATCCTATATAATAAAACCCTAATAAGCAAATCAACCGAATGGCAGGAATGATCTGTCGCTATGATGTGCACTGACCACCAGGGGGCAGACGTTCAATGCAAGAGGTTGGGGGGCAGCTCCTGCATTGAGCGTCTGCCCCCTGAGAGGGAGGTGACTGGCAGCAGCGATCAGAGGGATGGGGCTGGCCAGTGGGCATCGCCAGGCTACCAGCCAAGGCGATTGTCAGTAGGGACCCCGATTGCCCGTCTGCCAGTTGCCCCACAGATGGTCTTGATCGCTGGCCAGGCCTAGGGACCCTACCCTATATATTGGGAACAGTCTCTTAGATTTAAAAACTAAAACCTGGCCAGGCCACTCTAACACTGAAAAAGCAGGATGATGCAGCAATGACATGCAGGGACTCTGGCTTGCACATGTTGTGGCCAGCCCTGATTCTGACACTTATAACTGTGTGACAAAGCCAATTACTTCTCTCTGCTCCAGTTTTTCTACCCGTAAGATGGGGAAATGGCACTACTGCCTTAGAAGGGTCATGTTATGTACTAGTTTTTATAATCAGAACAACAACAAAAAAAATGTAGCTGCTCATACAACAGCAAGATGCCTTTCACCTGTGTGAAAAGTATTGTCACTGGTGCATGCAACATCTCGGATTGCGAGAGGGATGCCTGACTGGCCAACATCCCCCAAGGGGTGCCAGATTTTGCGAGGATGCAGGCCAGGCTGAGGGACTAACACCCCCTCCTCCATGCATGAAATTTGTGCCCGGGCCTCTAGTTATATAAATAAATTTATTTAAATTGTCCCCACTAATTAAATACCCTTGCTTTTTAATGACAGATAAATTGCATTGTTTTCTACTTTAAATACTTTTATGGAATAAACAGTTATTTTTTGGCATTATTTAAAATCCTAAACTAGACTCTAGAGCTAGAGAAAACTGCAATTTAAAATAAATTCTGTTCTTTATGTTGTCCTTAATTACTTTCACAGTGGTTAAAATATTTTAAATTTTGGCAAAGAATTGCATAATTAAATGTGTTCTTATCATTTAATTAGTATACTTCAGTAGTTAAGTGTAGTTTGATATATCCATGATGATTACGTGAAAGTAATCTTACTCCTTTTACCCATATTTAGCTGGATCCAGAACGAAGTTTATTTGACCAAGGAGTAAAGACAGATGGAACTGTACAACTTAGTGTACAGGTAATTTCTTACCAAGGTAAGTTAATTTGTTTAGTTACTTAAAACTGCACTCACGTTTTTCTAATATGAAAACTCAATTTTATAAGTTTTGGGTGTTTTAGATGGTTGTCTAAATTTATGTGATACTATAGCCAAATATTAAGGCTTTTAAATTAATTATTTATCTGTCATGGTGAAGCAGATAGTATCTAACAGGATGAGAGAGGGCTGAGAGAACGGGTTCTAGTTGGCTTTCTAAGATTGACTCAGCCACTGCACAGTGCGGGACTGACAATTGCCCTGCCTGCCATAAGCTAAAGCCATGCTACCTTTTCAGTGCTCCACGGGAGCCAAAACTGGATGCCATGTGCCTGCTTATCCCCTCCTAACTCATTTCTTAGTAGAAGGCTCATGCCAGTGATTCTAGAGCCTAAGTCACATTGGGTACCCTTGCTGCAAAGGAGATCTAGACTCTGCAGTTGAGCACAAAAGGAGAAATTTGCAAAGGAAGTTGTTTTATTCTCTTGCTCAGCCCCACATTTTTTTTTACCTACTTACTAATAAGTTGCAGACATGTTCCCCTTCTATGCCTAAATAAATGCATTTTCTAAAAACAAGGAATTCTTTTACAGGATCACAGTATAATGCTCAAAATCAGGAAATATTAATTGATACAACACTGTTACATAATACTAGAAGCCTGGAGCATGAATTTGTGCAATGGTGGGGTCTTGGCCTGGCCTGTGGGATTGGGTAGAAACTGGCTCTCTGACAATCCCTTAAAGGGCCCCAGATTGTGAGAGGGTGCAGGCCAGACCGAGGGACCCCACTGGTGCACAATCGGGACTGGGGTGGGAACGGTGGAGGGCTCCAGGGCATGTCTGGCCCGTCTTGCTCAGTCCCGATTGGACAGACCCCAGCAGCAAGCTAACCTTGCTGTTGGAGTGTCTGCCCCCTGCTGGTCAGTGCACATCATAGTGACTGGTCAACCAGTTGATTGTCCCCTGGTGGTCAATGCATGTCATAACGAGTGGTTGGGCAGCCTTAGCATATCATCAGTATATATGCTTTGATTGATTGAACAGACGACTGGATACTGAGCATATTAAGCACTTACTAGAGGCCTTGTGCATGCACGGGTAGGGTCCCTAGGCCTGGCTGGCAATCAGGTTTGATCAGTTTCCCGGCCTCCCCACCTTCTCCTTCCCTCCTCCTCTCACCACCTGTGCACCACCATCACTCGGTCCTCCCCTCCGTCCATTCCCCCCCTCGCCTTCCTGCCTCTTTCCCTTGCTTCTTCAGTGCCCTGCCACTGGTCACCCACCATGTTCCACACCACCCTCCCATGGTCAGCATACATCATAGGGAGCAATTTAACTCCCGAGGGGACACTTTGCATATTAGCCTTTTATAAATATAGAATACCAAAATTCTATTTAATTGTTGCTTTTATCATTTAATAGGACTCTGTTAAATTCTCTAGACATATTGCTAAACATTGAAAATGGAGTTTTGCTCTATCATTTGAGAACATATAAACTCAACTAAATTTTGTTAATGAATTTCATTTTTTCATCTGGATATTTTTTTGATTCACTGTTAAAGGAATTGAACCAAAGCTCAACATCCTGGAAATTGTTAAACCAGCGGAAACTGTTGAAGTAGTCATTGATCCAGATGCTCATCATGCTGAAGCAGAAGCACATCTTGTTGAAGAAGCTCAAGTGATAACTCTTGATGGCACAAAACACATTACAACCATCTCGGATGAAACCTCGGAACAAGTGACGAGATGGGCTGCCGCACTAGAAGGTTATAGGAAAGAGCAAGAACGCCTTGGGATACCCTATGGTAAGAAAATACATAATTACATGTGAGGTAGAATAATAAGAATTAAGCTTAACATAGAAGATACGAGGGTAAGTTATAATTTGTTTTAAATGTAGAATTTTTAGGGAGAATATTGATTTTCTGTATTTCTCCCTTTTTGGACTATAACACATGATGGACAAATGCTGTCCTCGGAACTAATAATACAAAGAAATACAATGTGGCTTCACTTAACAGTGGGGTACGTTCTTAGAAATGCACCATTAGGCAATTTTGTCATTGTGTAAACACAGAGCGCACATATACAAACATAGGTGATATAGCCTATCTATCACACACTTAGACTGTCTGGTTTACTCTATGGCTTCTAGGTTGTAGACCCATAATATATCGTGTTACTGTATTGAACACTGTTGGCAGTTGTAACATAATGGCAAGTATTTATGTATCTAAACATAGAAAAGGTACAATAAAAATACGGTACAGAAGATAGGATCCCCATGAGTGGAGTGTGCAGGCCTGCATGTTGCTCCATGGGAGTCTGAATAAGTGGTGAGTGACTGTGAAGCCTAGGGAGTTATTTATTGTAGACTTTGTAACCTCTTTACACATAATTAACCAAAAAAGCTTCTTTCACCAATAAATTAACCTTAGCTGCCTATATCTTTATTACTTTTTATTTTTTAAAAACTTTTCAGCTCTTTTGTGATAGCATGTAGCTTAAAATACACATTTTACAAAAGTATTTTCTTAGATCCTTCTATAAGTTTTTTAAATTTTTTATTTTAACTTTTTAAACTTTTTTTGTTAAGAACTAAGCCAAACACATTACCCGAGGCCTGCACAGAGTCAGAGTCATCATTATCACTGTCTTCTACCTCTATATTTTGTCCGTTCTAATGGGAGGTCTTCAAGGGCAATAATTAACTTCCCTGGTGCTGTCATCTCTCATCATAACAATGCCTCCTTCTGGAATACCTCCTTAGGACCTGCCTGCGGCATTTATTGAGGAGGTGTCACTCTTTTTAGAAATACATCTATCGTGGTTTGCTTTAAAAAAAATTTTTTTTATCATAGATTTATTTGTAAACAGATAATGAATATTCTTCTCTGTTAATGGAAACCTTTCAGTGTTGAGGTCCATATTTTCAAAATTTTTAAGGAGCTTGTTGAGGTCTGCAAAAGCTTCTAAACCCTTCACTGTCAGTTTTCTTGGGGTTTCTTTTTCTTCTGCAGTTTCCTATTCTCTTGCTGCTTCTTCAGCTATGCATTCCTGTGCCAGATCCAACAACTTCCCATGAGTCAGTTCCTCGGGAACCACCTCTAGGAGCTCCTCAGTGTCCTCTTCTTCCACACCCAGGTTAAGGTGTTTGCCATCTCAACCACAGCTCTTGGTTTTTGCAACTTTTTAAAAATATATATATATTTTATTGATTTTTTTTTTTTCACATAGAGGAAGGGAGAGGGATAAAGAGTTAGAAACATTGGTGAGAGAGAAACATTGATCCGCTGCCTCTTACACACCTCCTACTGGGGATGTGCCTGTAACCAAGGTACGTGCCCTTGACCGGAATTGAACCTGGGACCCTTCAGTCTGCAGGCTGATGCTCTATCCACTGAGCAAAACCGTTTTTGGTGGTTTTTGCAACTTTTGTACCACACAGTGTTAAAATCATTGGAGTGTCACTAGGTGATAGGAATTTTTCATGTCCTGTTATAATCTTAGGGTACTACTGTCACAAATGTGGTCCATTGTTGACTGAAACATCTTTATGCAGCACATAATTGTATTAAAAAAATAGTATATACCCTTAGGGTATAAACAGGGTAGTTGCTATGAGAAATGGTAATAAAAAGAGGTAATTTCCATAATAATAATGTGTTTTTAAGCTGTTACATGCTATTAGCATCTCAAACAGGTCATAGTGGGATTTATTCTAGACAAATAAATTACTGGATAGAGAAGGACATTCCTGACAGGGGAAGTATGTGGAAAACTGGGAAGTGGGAGTATGCAGGAGTACTTAGGAGATGTAGTGAATAAGGAGTTATTTGGTAGCATTGGAGTGTGTGGGGGAGGAAACTGATGTTTCTCCCTTACTTTGATGTTTCTCTCACTCTCTCTCATCCTTCCTACCTTCCTCCTTTTCCTCCCTTCCTTTCTCTAAAAATCAGTAAAAGCATATTAGATGAGGATTAAAAAAAAAAAATTGTCAAGTGTCATTATGTATAGATTTGTTTCTTGGTTTTCTTAAACTTCTCTGAATAATTGGCCAGAAATCTCTTGGGAATAAAAGGTTGACATGAGGATTTAGGGTTATTCTGGAAATGGAAAGGGACATGAAAGGTGGGGAAGTAGAGAGGGTATCACTCCTCAGTTTGTTTGTTTGTTTTTAATTTTATTTTATTTAAAACTAGAGGCCCAGTGCATGAAATTTGTGCACTGGTAGGGTCCCTAGTGCCTGCCAGGGCCTCCCTTCCTTCCCCCAACTAGCCCTGCCCTGTCCCCACCCCCTGGTCAAACTCCTGTTGGGTGGACAATTTGCATACTAGGCTTTTATATAGGATAGATTTTTATTGATTTCAGAGAGGAAGGAAGAGGGAAAGATAGAAATAACAAATATGAGAGAGAATCATTCATCTGCTGCCTTCTTCCTGCCCTCTACTGGGATCAGGCCTGCAACCTGGCATATATTGTTGACCAGAGTTGACCTATCCACTGAGCCAATCCGGGTAGGGCTCACTCCTCAGTTTTTAGACTTTTTTACTGAGATCAGTTTTCTCAGTCTGTGCTTTATGTCTCTCGGTTTTCATGTGTGTGGGGATACTTCCATTCGATTGGCTCCTGAGGATGAAGGAGAGACCCTGGAGTTTCTAAACACACCAGATGCTTTAAATCAATCTCCACATGTTTCACTTAAACTTCTCCTAATAGCTGAAACCACCATGACTTAAGCCAGTAGGGGTTCTGTAGGCAGGAATACTTTCACTTAATTGGTATCCTTGATAAATCTTTTAGGTTATAGCTTTTCCTAATTTGCTGGCTTGTCACTCTGTTTATTATCTTCAAAAAATTTGTGGAAATCTCCCAAATCATTTCTGACATTTCCTAGTTATATTCCTAAGCGTTTTCATCTTTTAAAAAAAGTCCTTTACTATCATTTTATAGGAGTCTTTGAGAAAAGAAGCAAGCATAGCCAATTAGTATTGTCAAACCAGAAGAACTGATATCCTATATAATAAAAGGTAGTATACAAATTGACCAAATGATGGAATGACTGGTCTCTATGATACGCACTGACCACCAGGGGGCAGACGCTCAATGCAGGAACTACCCCAACAGGGGGGAGCACCACTCAACTACAACCTGGGTTGATGGCTTGTGAGCATAGCGTCCCGCCTCCTCAGCAGAGCTAAGGATGTCTGACTGCAGCTTAGGCCTGCTCCCCACAACCAGACATCCCTCGAGGGCTCCCAGACTGTGAAAGGCACAGGCCGGGCTGAGGGACGACCCCCCCCCCCCACTTACCCCCAGTACACGAATTTTGTGCACCAGGCCTCTAGTTATTTCAGAAAACAAATCAGACTATTTTTAACTATTTCTATTTTCTCCTAACTTTTTTGATCTTAGTACTTTTTTTGTTTCTTTTTATCTACAATGAGCTTTCATAGACTTTTGTTAATCCTCACCTGAGTATATTTTTCCTTTTTTTTTTTTTTAAGTGAATGGGAGGGATGAAGAGAGACAGAGAGAGAAACATCGATGTTAGAGAGACACATAAATTGGTTGCCTTCTGCACACCCCATCCATGGCTGGGGATTAAGCCTGCAACCAAGGTATATGCCCTTGACTAAAATCAAACCTGGGACCCTTTAATCCATGGGCTGAAGCTCTATCCACTGAGCCAGATTGGCTAGGGTGTTTCTTGGAATTTTAAAGAGAAGAGTGGTCTACATGGTTTTTCTAACCATCCGCACCCCCTCCTCTCTTATTTTTAAGTAGTATTCAGACATAGAGCCACTTGTTTCTCAGTTCCTGCCTGTTCCCTTAGTCCACTTTTATCTGGCCCTCCTCTTTCCTTTTTCTTATACTCATTTAGAATTCCTCTCCCACTAGTGTCTCCTCTTTGTGGTCCACTCTCTGGAAGTGATTTGGGCTCATTTTGGAAAAGTCACTGGTGTTAGACCTCTCTGGCCCCTTAAACCTTTACCACAGACCTTTGTATTCAGCTGCTGTTGGACTGGGCAAAACTACTTGGCCTGTTGTGCTTTTATTTATTTATTTTTTTTAATTGATTTTTTTTAATATATTTTATTGATTTTTTACAGAGAGGAAAAGGAGAGGGATAGAGAGTTAGAAACATCGATGAGAGAGACTTTGATCAGCTGCCTCCCTCACGCCCCCCACTGGGGATGTGCCCGAAACCAAGGTACATGCCCCTGACCGAAATCGAACCTGGGACCCTTCAGTCCGCAGGCCAACGCTCTATCCGCTGAGCCAAACCGGTCTCAGCCTGTTGCGCTTTTAATGAGTACTTCCTGACTGTTCAGGTTTGCCTGTTTTCACAGTGGATAATGTCAGATGTCTCTGCTTCTCCCTGTGCGTTCTCCTGCACAGATGCTAATACTACAGAGGGCTGATGGCTATTGCTGCTTTGCCTTCACCTTGCATATATTGTGGGTCCGTGGGATAATTTATCCCCTGGTTTTATTGTAAATATTAGTGGATTTTTTGTTTTGCTCTTTAGTTGCTTTTAGTTTTTTTTTTTTTTTTAATTCATAGAAATTTAGAACTGCTGCCATCTTCTCAAAGTCCTCCTTCCTTAACTTCTTTGTGAAAAATCAAATAAAATAATCAATTCTGTGGTTATTAGTCTGGTATTCTTATATTGATTATGTTCATTTTACTATAAATTGGCTCTTGATAAGTACCTAAATGTTATTTTTAACACTTATTTTCATATTGAATAGCATGTGTCTTGATGGCATATAACCACTATAATTTGGATTGATCATCTCCATGCATCAATACCTGTACCAAAATTAATTCAGCTAGTGTTTATTAAACCTCTCTGGGCAGAATGCTGTTAGGTCCCAGGGATACAACAATGAAATATTTATACGTGTTGGCTATTTTTTCATTTGTGAATTTAATCAATAAAAAGTAATGAGGACATGAAACTATTTGGATTCAACTTTTGTAAATTCAACAAATGTATGCACAAGGCACTGTGGTAAGTTTTGAAGATAGAATGGTTTACACAACACAGTCCTTGTATTTAATTAAGGCCTTAATGAATTATAGGGGAAGAAAGCTAAGTAAAGGGGCAGTTAGCATGTTGTATGGTAAGTGCCACCAGAAGGCTAAATGCAGAGCAGCCAGCTTTTAACAAGAAGTGGAAGGGAGGAATGATTCACATTTTGGATAATAAATTAGCTCCTTAGAAACTCCCCCCTCCTTTTTTTTCCAGTGCACCAAATCATACACTGCTACAAGATAATTTGTTAAACTTGGATAACTTACTCCATAATCACATATGTTATTCCAGTTGGCCCACTGGAGAGAAATTTAGCATTTTGTTTTTCTTGATAAAATTTCAGACTAATTAATGTAGAACCATGGGAATACATCAAAAATTTAGATGAAGGAATTAAAAAATAGCTATGGAGAAAATGTAACATAAAAATCTTTTTACTTTATATACTGTTTATTTACTTGGGAGAAAAAGGCTGTCTGGATTTTATCTGTGTGTGTGTGTGTGTGTGTGTGTGTTGACAAGTTAACTGCAAATGTATATAATATCTAAGATGGAACTAGACTAATGGTAATATTTTTTCCTTTTAGATCCTATACAGTGGTCTACAGACCAAGTCTTGCATTGGGTAGTTTGGGTCATGAAGGAATTCAGCATGACTGATATAGACCTCAGCACACTCAACATTTCAGGACGAGAATTATGTAGTCTCAACCAAGAAGATTTTTTTCAGCGTGTCCCTCGGGGAGAAATTCTCTGGAGTCATCTGGAGCTTCTTCGAAAATGTATGAATTGGAGTTATTATCTATTTACATTGTAACTTAACTTTAATTTTTCTACTTTGTTTATGGTAATTGCTTATTGATAATAGCAATAATATTTAACATTTATTAACTGGATAAGGCTGTGGTAAGAGTTTTATATGTATTATCTTATTTAATCTCTGTATGAAGGCTGCAAATCACAGAGTTTCTATATGATCTTATTACAAGCTTTCAAAAATCTCTCTCTTTCCACGTTGTGCCTTCTATTTTGAGAGATCCCAGGAAAAAGACAAAACTCTTTCTGAAAATTAGGTCTTAGAGGCTAATCTTATCGGTTGGTCACGCCTGTGCTATGTGATGGTGACTCACTCTTTTGCCTTTTAGACTAGGGCATCTTTGTTCATTTATAGTGACAAATAGAACAGTTTCAGTTTCAGTAGCACCTTTTACCTCTTCAAGGTACTTTTATAAAATTTGGGGTGGGGGATGGGGCGATCTGCCACAAACATAAGGCATGGATTTTTTTTCAAGACAGCAGTTCTTTGGGAAAATGCTCAAAACTAGGAATCTGGATAAAACGGTAACATCTTCAGTTTACTGAAAAGTTAACTATGTTTCAGGCACTGTGTTTCTGAAAAGCATTTGCTTTTAATCCTCAGGACAACCGCATGAAGTGGTAGGTTGAGGAAATCTCATTTAAATATGAATTAATGTTCAAGTTAGTTGAGTAACATAACCAAAGTCACACATCCAGTGATTGAGTGCCCGGATTAGAACCCAGATCTCTCCTAGGCTAGCTCTATGTAGATGTTTAAACTCTCAAACTCAGGACCCCCAAAGAAAACTTCCATCTGACAGGTGGGATTCAGACTTCTTTTTAGTCCCCCAGCCTTTTCCAGCTCTGTCTGGAACTGGGTCCTGGCATGGTGCCCTAAGTAGAACTGTGTTGGGAGCCCAGGTCTCAGAACTCACTCTCAGTATGCATATAATTGCTGGTGGGTACAATTCAATTTCAAGAAGGAAGCTTTGGGGCAATGATGGGCAGTAAATAGGCTAAAGTAATAGAGACTGGGAAGCATTCCTCTTGTTGGAGGGGTAAAGAATAGAATTAGAGTAAGAAATAGTAATAGATGAGTAACGAATGGTTCTCCAGTGGATTACGTTATGGCCTTTTACGATCTACTCTTATATTGGGAGGTGTATTTGTAGACATGTTAAATTATCTAGTTCAGTTGTGACATTTAGGACATTTACAGTTTTATTGAAAATGTATCTTTAAAGCATTATCAAATTAAAGCAGTGTTATTTAAAAGTGGATATTAGAACAAATTATTAAATTATGAAGATTCCTCAGATCATCTTGAGAGGGAGCCTTTTTGAAGATTATATATCTAAATAATTTCAATGTGATATATAGTCTCATTTCTGATCTGATATTGAAGATTTTCGTATTTTACAATGGTTTTATGTAGATAGATAAATAGATTTAGATATCGATATTTACACTTAGAAATTATAGATATTTATATTAGAAATTATTCTCTGAATAATGAACTCTAAAAGAAATTGAAGCTTTCCCTACTATTTCTCTTAAAAATATCTATTCGTTATAAAGTGACCATCAGGTAGCTTTTAAAGTTATCATGTCAGTAACTTTCAATTGTTTAATGTTTGACTTTTTTGTTTGTTCAGTTTTGCTTGTAAATGTGGAGTTTCTTTTAAAAGGATCAGTCTTATTGGATTGGAGTTTACATTCTGGTTTTAAATGAAAAGAAATTTTTATGTGTGTTTTTCAGATGTATTGGCAAGCCAGGAACAACAGATGAACGAGATAGTTACAATTGATCAACGTGAGTATTCATGCCCATAACATAAGGCCCATTTATCAATAAGAAATGTTTCCTTTATTCAGTACTGGGAGATAGTAAAAAAAAGAACAAACTAAATATTATGAAGTATTTTAGATAGACAAAGAAAAAATAAATGATAACCACCATCTATATACTATAATACCATACACTATTAAAAACTAAATCTTTATATGTGAAATCTAAACTTTGCCAGTTGTAGATCCTGTTTTAAATGACTATCCTGAAGTGGATGGTTATCATTCTATGTAGGTTTTTACCAATTATTTAACCATAAACACTTTATAGCATTGTTTTGCACATTTAAACTTTTTGGGTAAAAGTTATGAGACTTACCCATGCTCGATGTCATTCATTTTCACTGTTGTATGTTAAACTTTGTCAACATCACTGAATAAGCATTTGTCAGAATATACATGAGATTCTCTGACTAGTATCATAAAGTTTCTACCTTTTCAACCTTACAAGGTATTAATCAGTTTTTTCCTCAAAGTGGTGGTAAATGTTTGTACTCTAATCGGAGTGAAATGTGAGGCCTCATTTGTCCGCATTTTCTCCAGTAGTTGATAAACTATTTTTAATGAACAAATATTTTAAGACTGTATATACATCACTAAATTATTTAAAAAATAAGACCAACTCTTACTAAGTTGAGGTAATTGGACTGTAATGTAAACCAACATCATACATTATCCTTGGAACTTTTTTGTAATTTTGTTTAAAACTTAGGGATTAAGGCTTTTTAAAATGAAGCCTTTTGTTGAGGTAATTAGAGGGGCATTCGTTAAACTTAATTGCATTTTATCTTTCCGTAGTTTTTTTCCTGTTTGTATTAGAAGTGGAAACAGTTTTTCCCTTGTCTTTATTTGCAGCTGTCCAAATTATTCCAGCATCAGTTCAGTCTGCAACACCAACTACCATTAAAGGAATAAACAGCAGTGCAAAGGCAGCTAAAGTACAAAGAGCTCCAAGGATTTCAGGAGAAGATAGAAGTTCACCTGGGAACAGAACAGGTATTTTTGCATTTGCATCTAGTATTTATAACATTTATCACATTATGTATATTTTGTTTTATTTCACTATTAGAGGCCCAGTGCACAGATGTGTGCATCTGTGGGGTCCCTCAGCCTGGCCTGCGAGGATCAGCCAGAAAATGGCTCTTCGATATCCCCCAAGAGGTCACAGGCCAGGCCAAGGGACTCTAATGATGCATGATTGGAGCAAGGGAGGGACTGTGAGAGGGCTCCAGGGCGTGTCTGGCTGGTCTCACCCAGTCTGGATGGGCCTGGACCTTCGCAGCAAAACTAACCTACCTGTTGGACTGTCTGCCCCCTGGTGGTCAGTGTGTGGCATAGTGACAGGTCAGACACTTAGCATATTAGGCTTTTATTACATAGGATAGGATGTGAAAATCTGAGTATGGCCTATTTCTCTGGCAGTGCTTAGACAGTTTTTTGGGGGGGAAATCAGTGCTTTTAGCATGGCTGAGCTAAAAAACAGAGAGCCTTTGTTGGTTTTTGTCCTTTTTTAATTCATAGCACTTTAGTCAATGTTGTTCCTGTCAATTTAGGAAACAATGGCCAGATTCAACTGTGGCAGTTTTTGCTAGAACTTCTTACAGACAAGGATGCTCGAGACTGCATTTCTTGGGTTGGTGATGAAGGCGAGTTTAAGCTAAACCAGCCTGAACTGGTTGCACAAAAATGGGGACAACGTAAAAATAAACCTACAATGAACTATGAGAAACTTAGTCGTGCATTAAGGTAACATTTATTACTTTTTAAATATCAATCTTTTCTAAGATAAGGCTCCTTCTTGGTGTGAATGTTGTGATGTAATGGTGTTAAAATCCTTGACTTGTTCCTAAGATGTTTTATATATATGCTAAAATTTTTCACACTTAATGTTAAAAATGGCTTTTTAAAAAGATTTTTATTAATAATTTTGAGGTACATAAAGAGTATTTTTTTACAGATTACTCTAAGATTATTTGCTTTGGTTTTTCAGGGAAAGCCTTGACTTATTCTTTATATCTGAAGGTTACCTAGCCGGTTTGGCTCAGTGCATAGAGAGTTGGCCAGTGGACTGAAGGGTGTCAGGTTTGATTCTGGTCATGGCGCATGCCTAGGTTTCAGGCTTAGTTCCCAGTAGGGGGCATGCAGGAGGCAGCCAATCAATGATTCTCTCTTATCATTGATGTTTCGCTCTCTTTCTCCCCCCCACCCCCCCTTCCTCTTTGAAATAAAAAACCACCACCACCAACAAAAAAAACATATGAAGGTTAACTGTGAGATTATTCTTGGCTGGCAGTTTTTACCTTTCAATATTTTGAACGTCATTCCACTCCTGGCCTGTCCCATAATCTGCTGATAGCCTAATGGAGAAAAGTTACTTGTTTTCTATGTCTGTCAGTGTCAAAGCTCCACCTTGTAGGCAGCCATTGGCTCCTTGCACTTTACCCAGATTTGGTTCTGATTGGTCAGTTTCTATGCCAATCAGCATCAAAAGCTTCGCCTTCTAGGCAGCCATTGGCTCCTCACACTTCACCCAAATTTGGTTCTGATTGGTTGGTTTCTATGCCAGTTAGCATCTTTGGGCCTCTCTCCAGGCCTGATCGGAAAGGCGGGACTGATCAGCAGCCCTGGCTGCACTGGAGGCTTGGAGAGAAATCAAAACATGGCTGCTGGCCAGGCCCAGAGAGAAAGAGAGAGGCAAGTGCTGATCAACAGCTGCTACAGAAGCTACAGATCAGACCCTGCCTCTCTCTAGATCTCTCTATATGTCTTATCCGCAGCCCATCCGGCAGTCAGTGCTGGGTTGCCGCCTACAGCCATGGTAGTCAATGCTGGGTTGCTATGGCAACCCAGCACTGACTGCAGGACTGATTTCTGGCCGGTCGAGCTTTCGGTCATTTTGGATGTTACAGACCCTGGGTTTTTATATATTAGGATGCCTGTATCTGTCAACAGTAGAGTGAATAAATAAATTGTGCTATACAAGAGATTATACTGTGTACCCATGAAAATGAACTGTTGTTGCTACAAGCATAGATACTGAACTTCATAAATATAATCTTCAGTGAAAAAATTTAAACCCCTCAAAATCCAGACCTATTCATATCCTATATGAATGCATTTAGATAGTAAAGTGCAAAAAGCAGAAAAACTG
Source organism: Lasiurus cinereus (assembly GCA_011751065.1). Taxonomy (NCBI): domain Eukaryota; kingdom Metazoa; phylum Chordata; class Mammalia; order Chiroptera; family Vespertilionidae; genus Lasiurus; species Lasiurus cinereus. Next base: position 2,760,310 of record JAAGEH010000045.1, on the reverse strand, counting down.
TCCTAACTGGTTTGGCTCAGTGGATAGAGCGTCAGCCTGCAGACTGAAGGAACCCAGGTTTCATTCTGGTCAAGGGCATGTGCCTTGGTTGTGGGCACATCCCCAGTAGGTGGTGTACAGGAGGCAGCTGATCGATGTTTCTAACTCTCTATCCCTCTCCCTTCCTCTCTGTAAAAAAATAAAAAATATATTAAAAAAACAAAACAGAAAAACTAAAGTTACAGCATTTAGGATGCATTTTTAGCCCAGCTGGCATGGCTCAATGGTTAAGCATCTACCTGGGAACCAGGATCATGGTTCAATTCCCGATCACATTTTGGGTGGTAAGACTATAAATAAAAGCACTGAGATTACTATCATGAAATAGGATTGTGTTTATCTTTGGGGCAGGGAAAGTGATGATTGGGAGGAGCCGTGGAGAGGATTCTGGGGTGCTGGCAGTGTTGTTTCCTGACGTAAGTCATATTTAACAGGTGAATGTGCAATTTGTAATCACTGAGCTGTTCACTTTTTTGTCCTTTTTGTGTAGTATATTTCACAATTTAGAAGGTTAAAAAATAAAAATTTTTTTTAAAGAGAGGGAGGAAATAAATCATGACCGTGAAAATTCAGGTGTTGTGTACCTTTCAACTTTCCTCATTTTAGAGAGGGGGCAAATGCAATGAATTGGTGGTGGTTGTGTAATTTATCTACTAGATTGAAGGGAATATTAAAACTTAACGTATGTAATTTTTTTATCACTTCTTGCCAAGAAACTTAAGATTATACCAACTTAATTTTTCTCTTTGAAATATAAAACTACTACCCTTCTTCATTTTCTTTTTTCCTATGGTGTCTGCTTATACAGCCTTACATATTATGTAGAAACTAGAGGCCCAGTGCACAAAATTCGTACACTGGTAGGGTCCTGACGTGGCTGCCGACTGGGTATTCCCTCCCTTCCCCTGACTGGCCCTGTCCCCTGGTTGCACTCTCAGATGACCTCCCTGTCGAGGAAACAATTTGCATACTATGCTTTTATTATATAGGATTTACTTAAGAAATTGAAATGCCAGTAGCATTTTAAACTGGATGCCAAGCATTTGGTAGTTTGCAGACAGATCTAAATTATGTATTAACATAATTGACACAAAAGGAATCACAAGATTATACTGATGTTACATCTCTTACTGGATGAAGTGAGCATGACTATTCTGTGTTTTTTTTTGTTCTGCATTTAGGGAAAGATGACATGATTTCCTGTGTTTAGGTCAGTCATTTCATTAATGTACTCAATTAAATGGAGTGACTTTTATAATGAAATCCTGCTAAATATGATAGTTTATACCATTGGTACTTTTGCAAATGTTCCTTTTGTACTAAGTCACTATGCAACTCTTGTCAAATGGGTGCAAATAGGCAGTGTAATCTTAACATGAAGGTTTCACAGTCTGCTGGCCCAGAAGTATTCAGTTACTTGCACCCTTCCACCCCTTTTATTGGGATTGGAATTGACAGAGCATAGTAGTAAATAGTCTGTTTTCTGAGTTAAATATAAATTCGATTCTGTTTCCATCTCCATAGAATGCAGCAATAAACTAGACTTCTAGAGCGGTGGTTTTCAACCATTGTGCTGCGAGAAATTTTATGCTATACCTGTTTAGTCTGGGGCACTGAACTCTTTTCCTCTTAGATTGTCAAATAAAAAATGACAACAGCCAATACAACAATAGCTGTTTGGTGTGACTAAATCAAAATTATAACTTTTTTTTTTGTCAGATCGGCAAAAAATATATTTTGTGTGTGCCTCAGAATTTTAGTAATTTATGTGTTCCATGAGATAAGAAAGATTGAAAATCACTGTTTCGGAATGATTTCCCAAAGGCTTACTTAGAAGCATTGTTTCTTAGTGATGTACTATTTCCTGTTTTTCTGTGTTGTTTCTTGTATCCTATTTACTTATACTTTTGAGGTTCCCTATAGGGTTTAGTGCATTTCTGAGAAAGGAAAGTCTTTACATATTAACTGAAGGCATGGTTACACAATATAGGGTTTTGTACAAGACAGAAAAGAACTGTGGACATTCCAACAATCCATAGAATATAGTGAAAATTTCTTCGAATTATATGGTTCTTAATTATTAACATAGCTTATATTTTATAGAGGATTATGTGCTACTTATTGTACACTTAGACACTTTGCAAAGATAATCCTTTTAATCCTCAACAGTTCTATGAGGGTAAGTACTGTTTTAAATCTTATTTTATGGAAGAAGAATAAAAGCTTAGAGAAAATCTAAAGATAGTAGATTTTGAATCTCAGCATTCTGACTCTCAACCCCTGTCCATAGGTTCTGTTCTGCTCCCAAAGGTGTTTGTTTTATTTAATAATGTTTGTTTGTAAATCAGTGTTTTATCCCAATTGTAGAAAACATGCTTTGAAAATTTAGTATGTAAAGTTTTAGAGTGCTGAGCATTCAAATTGTAGTAAGTAATGTTTTGAAGTTTCCTTGTATAATAACATTAAATATTTCTGTGTAACTTCCATGTTAACTTCTGTTATGATTAATGCAGTATTCTCCTAGTCTTCTGCTTATGGAAGAGGGTGAAATACTGTGGGAAGTCCGAACTCTTTATTTTTTATATAGTAGTGATGTGTTTTTCTCTTTTTAAAGGTATTACTATGATGGGGACATGATTTGTAAAGTTCAGGGCAAGAGGTTTGTGTACAAGTTTGTCTGTGACTTGAAGACTCTTATTGGATACAGTGCGGCCGAGTTGAACCGATTGGTCACAGAGTGTGAACAGAAGAAGCTTGCAAAGATGCAGCTCCATGGAATCGCCCAGCCTGTCACCGCGGTCGCCCTGGCTGCAGCTTCTCTGCAAGCGGAAAAGGATAACTGAGCCCAGGACCTGCTGGGATTTCCAGGTCTTTCTTAACTAGGAGAGCCAGCATTGCTCTTACCTTTATTACTGAATTCGAATCTTCCTTTATTTCTAGACTGTACAGTCTGATGCATGATTTTTTTTATAAATATTTCATACTCTTGTGAATTTGGATCTTTTTACTTTGAGCATATATTTTAGAATATGTGTATGTTACAGGAGCACCCCAATGGCTTCAGTGCGAAGGCAGGCTCATTGTGGGTAGTTTGTTAACAGTCAGGAAAGCTAAACTGGTCAGTATTAATGTCTAGCCCTACCAAAAATAGCCAGCAGCGTCCGAGGATGAGACATAAATGAAGTATCTTCAGGAAACAGTCTGGCTTAACTATTTTTGAAAGTATAACTGTTTACCCTCTCTGCTGCTTTAGATGTTGCTTGACATAAAACCAGAAAATGGAACTTTAGCAGCGAAAGCATGTGTGCCTGTTTCATCTAATCAGGCAGAGCTAAAATAGTCATATCAAATAAAATTATAATATTAATAAATTACTAAACTGTTAGTATCAAGTTATTAAAGTAATTTATATATTTGCAAGCAAAGGACAAAGAAGTCAACTGGCAGAAGAGCAGTGCTGAAGAGGGAGATCTAGGTTTAAATCTGGCTCAGGTTTTTGTATAGATTCATAATGTCAGGTTAAGAATTTAAATTATTCTAAGAGAAGCATTGAATCTAATAAACCAACTATTACAAAAATTTTGAAATGATCTCTTTTTACTGTCAGAGATCTAAAAAACCAAGAAGGTATACCTCAGCCAGAAAATTAGTTTGGCTTCTCTCTCTCTCTCTTTTTTTTTTTTAATTACCTTTTCATGCTGGTTTAATATGCAAAGCAGCTTACATGGTCATTGTGTTTCTGATGAAATGAAGACTTTAAATCAGTCAGCAGTACTTAGTACTTCACCTTTCAAGATGTTAGGAAATTATTTGCGAGTAATTTAAAAAGAAAATTTTACCTCCAGTATAGGCAGCTTCTCTTAAAGCAAAATTGCCCATTTATCTAATTCCTTCTTTTGAATATTTACATATCTCAGTATACAAATATATGTATACATGTCCACATGACCATTTCCTATAGATACAGATATACACATATATGAAGACATAATATTCAAAAGGAAAGATATTTGGAAAGGTAATAACTCATTTTTTAATCTTAAAATATTAAATAATTCTTATAAATATGAAACTCTTTACTTACATCAAGCTAACACTAAACAGAAGTGGCTAGAAATATGTATCTTTTTTGTTTGCTTGCTTGCTCTCCTTGCTTTCTTTCGTTTTGTTGTTTGTTCCAAGGTATTATGTACAAATCCCCTTGTGAGATACTGGCAAATAACTTCCAATCCTCTTATAGCAGAAGATTTATTCTCAAATATTACTTTATGCACCTTCTCCCTCATCATTTACTTTAAATTCATCCCTCTAAACAGCTTTATAAGGGTTAGTTAATGCTTTTGACTAACCAGGAGGAAAGGGCCGTGGTAATTAGGCAACGTGGCATTGCTAGCGGTTGCTGCTATCAACATACTAAATAGCATTTGGAATGAATCACAGGAGACAGGGCTCTTAGGCACAGGGAGGAGAGGAGAGGTCTGCGATCTCTTTGATAACCTCAGATCATAATTTTAAGTGCTGTGCTATCGGGCTACATAGTATAATGTTGGTCCATTTATATTACCATTTGTATTTTCTTTAAGACTGCAGTACACATCTAAAAGAGAATAAAGTTTGTAACATCCCACTGTTACCATTTTATAAATACACGCAAATTAGACTGACAAATTATTAGTAGATATTGGATGCAGTGGTTGCAAGAATATCTGAGTAGACTAGCAATATAAATTAATATGCAAGAGCCCTACTTTCAGATAACTAATGGCTAAAAATAAGGTTTCGTACCATTCACTTATGGCCTAGGGCAGTGGTCGGCAAACTCATTAGTCAGTAGAGCATCAAACCTCGGCTCTCAAACCGCATGTGGCTCTCGAGCCGCGGTTTGCCAACCACTGGCCTAGGGAATTGACAGATCACTTAGAGTTCTAAAAAATTACACTATTCTGATACATTTTCTCTAGAGCTTAAAATACTTGACTTTTGAAATGCTTTTAAGGTGACATTATGTTAACATTTTAGCCGGGAAGGCAGACTTCCTTTATATCTCAGTTATAGGTGTGTGTCTGTGTGTGTATACTTTTTTTATTTTTTTAAAGCAAGGAACAGCCCGCATTTCTTTTAGATTCCTAAAGTCAGATTATTATTTCCTCTATAGCATTTCTCAGATGCTTAAAAAAACACATTCTCCATTTTTTTCTATAGCAGTTTTTATTGTTCATTACAATTTGAACAGAAATAGTTCTCAGACATGATCATATTTTTTTATTTTTTCTTCTTTGCCTCTCATAATTTTATGCACCATAACATAGGTAGTTTCCCCAATTGATTCAAGAAATTTCTGTTACTTTGTGTCAAGTCACAGTAAATGATTTTCACTGTCCTTATTGAGGTTACAGTTATCAGAAAGTCAGGCAGTCTTTTTCCATATAGAAAGATTATGGAAGAAAATATAATTCACACTATTCATTCTTTGTTATGTTTCTATGTATGAATTTTCACAGGAGAATTTACGATATATTTAAGAGAAGAAAGATAAAATTACTGGTCATCTTTTATACCTTAAGTATAAGAATAATGAAATTTTGACTTTTGTTTAAAAACTTATTTTCCACATGAGGCTCTCACTGAGCCACCTTTATAGATAGAGAACTAGACTGAAGTTTGGAGATTTGTGTTGGCATCAGAAAATCAAATTAGGCAGAATTGCTCTGTGTGGTTGATCTTCACATGAACTAATCATACTCATTTTGTATCAGTCTGTGTCAATTAATTTGGAAAATTTGTTTAGTTGTTTTTCTCCCCTGACAATGGTGAAACTCAAGTATGATATTTCTTTAAAGATTTGTACCTCCAGATATTTATGGCAAGGTCTATTTTCCATATTCATCATTTTATGCTACTGCCTTTAAAAAGAACCAGTGGATCTTTGAAATAGCACAAAAAATGTTTTTAAATTCATAACTGCAAAACAACCTGTGACTAACTTAATGTCTTCATATCTAGGAAGTGTAAAAATATTGATATTTAGTGATATTTCACTTGCTGCCAGAAAAAAAAAAATTCTCAATTTTTTGTAAAAGGGAGGAGGATTTTTGCATACATTTTTACTCTTTAAATAAAGACACTTATACTGTCATAATAACAATTATGTATTTCTTTGTGGTTTTTATTTTTTTTGTAATTTTACATAAAACAGTTATTTTCTATTTTTACTCAGATAAAAATATTTGTGCATAAAATGTAAAAATAGTAAAATGAGAAAAATAAAACTATTATACAGTATACTTCGGTGTTAAAAGTTTTATTCCTGCAAACAGTCTCAAGTTATAGGGATATTTGGTTGGGTGAAAATATGACAGTCCGCATCTGATATATATATGTATCATTCCCACATACTTTAAAACCCTCAATTTGTGAAGAACAGATGTCATGAACTAAAACTGAGTGATAGAGTTTAGTCTTTAAAATGAATTAATGAATGCATGCATGAATGAATGAAACGCCATTCACAAAGCCAAACCATTGTAGAATAACTGAAGAAATGTTAAGCCTGAGCCGAAACCGGTTTGGCAGCCTGCAGACTGAAAGGTCCCAGGTTCGATTCCGGTCGGGCTTATACCTTGGTTTAGGGCACATCCCCAGTAAGGGGCCTGCAGGAGGCAGCTGATGGATGTTTCTAGCTCTCTATCCCTCTCTCTCCCTTCCCCTTTGTGGAAAATCAATAAAATATATTTAAAAAAAAGAAAAATGTTAAGCCTGAGTATGTCAAAAGGCAAGCCAGTGGTTTTTAAACTAGAAATTCTTGGTAAAATCTATTTTTGTTTTTGATTAAAAATCATTACTTGTCCATGTTGGCTGAGTGACAGTGGGATGCTTTAGCCAGGACTGAAGTGTAGAGGAATCAAAAGAGGACAGGAGAAAATGACTTCTGCTTTGGTTTATGGTCAAGCAGTCGTCAAATTACAGTCTGAGTGAAATACATTGCTTTAAAGGCACAGTCTAATTTTACCTAGTTTGAAGTGATCTATATTTGTTCTCCCTAAACACTGACACATGTTTCTTTTTGGTGGGACTTGAAATCTGAATTTGCAAGCCAAGAACATGTTTAAAATGCTTTCTTTTACCGAAGAACTTGTATACATATATGCATAACCCATGGACACAGACAATAGTGTGGTGAAGGAATGGGGTGGGCTATAAGGAGTCAGTGGGAAAAAGGGGGCATATGTAATATTTTCACCAATAAAATTTAAATTAAAAAAGGCTTTCTTTTTATTACTAGTAAGCTGACTGACTTAGAACATGGCTTATAAAACTGAGGTGAAGAACAACCTTTTTATTTCCAATTGGTCACAGACTGAAATTTTTGTAAAAAAAAATGGGGGGGGGGCCCCTAACTGGATTGGGTCAGTGAATAGAGAGTATCAGCCTGTGGACTGAAGAGTCGTGAGTTCGATTTTGGTCAAGGGCATATGCCCGGGTTGTAGGCTCCATCCCTAATAGGCCCCTGCAGGAGGCAACAGATCAATAATTCTCTCTCATTGATGTTTCTATCAATTTTTATTTTTAAAAATTGAATTAAAAGGGGCAAAGTAAAATGGAGAGTTTAATGGATACAGAGTTTCAATTACACAAGATGAAAAAGTTGTGGCGATTGGTTGCACAACAATAAATGTACTTAATGATACTGACCGGTAGGTACACTTACGCATGATTAAAATGGTAATTATGTCATGTGTATTTCACCACAAATTTGTTTTAAAATATGAATCACTACAATGTATAAAAACCAATGTAATTGACCAAATTAACAACATGGTGGGGAGACATCGTCATCTGAATAGGTGCAGAAAATGTGAACAATAAAATTCAGTATCCATTTATGATAAAAACTGAGCACACCAGAATTAGAAGGGAGTATCTGAAAAACCTACACTTAACACCCACAATGGTTTTTCTCCTAAGATTTGGGGAAGGCAACAATATGTCTGCTGTCACCATTTCAACTTAATATGTACTGTACTAAAAGGTCCAACCTATGAAATAAGTATGGTAGAAAGAGAATGCATATTGTAAGAAATTAAACTCTGCAGGAGACATGATCAGACGTTGAAAATCCTAAAAAACAGATAAACTACTAGAATTGATAAATGAGTAAGGTCCAAGGTCAATAGACATTCAGTTTTACTAGTATTTCTATATGTAGCAACATATAATTGGTGGTTGAAATGTAAAAGCTTCCACTTAATAGAATTAGAAACCATGAAATACCTAGGGACAAATATAACAAAACTTGTTAAATGAAAACTACAGAAGTTGGTAAGAAATGAAAGAAAAAGCCCTAACCAGTTTGGCTCATTGGATAGAATGTCTGGCCTGCGAACTCAAGGGTCCCAGGATCGATTCCGGTCAAGGACATCGATTCCGGTCAAGGACATGTAATTTGGTTGCAGGCACATACCTAGTGGGGATTGTGCCAGGAGGCAGGCGATCGATGTTTCTAACTCTTTGTCCCTTTCCCTTCCTCTCTGTAAAAAGATCAGTAACATATATTTAAGAAAAAGAAGAAATGAAAGAAAATCTTAAGTGGATGGAGGCACAGTAGGTCCTCAGGTTACGTCAGAGATCCTTTCCCACAGCGTTAAGTAAAGCAATTTTTGCTGTAAATTGGAACCACTTACGTAAGCACCTGCGTCACTCATGTGGAGCACATACACAGCAGTAATGAAGTGAAAGAGTAAAAACAAAAACTGACGGTAATTCCTGACCTTGACTTGTGTTAAATAAATAATAAACATAAAGCACATATGTATATAAGGTGAAATGATGAAACTTCTTTATATATATAAATAAATGGGAGATGGTGATGTAACCATGAAATAACGTACGTATGTCGAGTCCGACATAACCCGAGGACTGTCTGTATACCGTAATTGCGAATTGGAAGACTCACTTTTTAAAATGTTAATTATCCCTAATTTGATGTACAAATAATGGCATTCAAGTAAAAATCCTGGTAGTCTTTCTTGTAAACAAAATTTATGTGTAAAATATATGTGTAAATTCAAGTGACCCAGAACAGTTGAAACAATTTGGAAAAGAAAAATTAAGAGAATCTACACTATATAAAGCTTTGCTATTTAAAGCTAAAGTAACTAAGATGTGGTATTGCGATAAAGGTAGACAATTCAATAGAAAAAAGAATAGTCTTTTAAATGTTAGAACAACTGGATATATTTATGGGGAAAAATGAACCTCAATTCTTACCTCATATCACACATAAAAATAAGATGGATAAAATGGATCATCAGCCCAAAAAGGAAAAAGTAGAACAAGAACATGTTCATGGGTGTTGGGTAGCAAAGATTTTTTAGATAAGACAAAAAAGTGAAGTCCAGAGATACCAGTAAAATACACTGCAGCATTTTTTTTTTGACACTTTAAAGGCAAAACATGGATTTGGAAACTGCTTGTAATGCATATGTTTTACAAAGTTCTCATTTTAAAAATATAAGAAAAAAAAACTCATGAATGTACACAACAGTGTAATGATTGTGACAGGGGAACGGGGTGGAGGTGGAAGAGAAGGCAAATGGGAGGTAAATAGACAAAATATATATGGAACCCTTTTCCTAACAAGAAAATGCAATAAGATTTGAGCAGACACTTCCAAATATATACATATATATATACATATACATAGCCAATAAGCATATAAAAAGTTCAGCATTATTGGTCATAAGGAAACAAAATCACAATTCAGCATCACTACCCATTATAACTGCTGAGAGCAAAAAGTCTCAACACCAAGTGGTGGTGGTGACAAATGAACATCGGGCAAACAGCTGGTGAAAATGTAAAACTGAAACAGTTTAACACATTTTTGTCACAACCTGGCAGTTCTAATCCTAGGCATGAGCCTAAGAGAAAGAAAACATAAATCCACGGCAAGACTTGAACATACTAATATTGATAGTAGTTTTATTCATAATGGCCCCCAAATGTCAGCCAATGTCTTCCAACAGGTGACTGAATGAATGAACAAATGCAGAATACGCAATGGAAGTGCCACTGAGCAGTAACGAAGACTGAGCACAGGGAAAAGTTGAGAGTTGATGAGCATTGCCTACATTTTGCTCTGTATTCCATAGGTGAACAATTTGCCAAAACTTGTTTAAATGGAAACTTAAAATGGGGGCGCGTGGCTATGTACATTACAATAGAGTTTAAAATGGAATTACTAGAGAAATGAAATGGAAAAAAAAGATAAAAAAATACCTACTTTTAAAAAATTAGTAGGTTCCACAGACGTAAGATTTCTCTGTCAATCTGCTATAATTGTCTCAGTATCTGTCCTTGTGGCCAGATCACAAACAGTCCACAGACTGACACTCATCTGCAGACTCCGAGTCCTATGATACCCACAGCATGAGGAAGTGAGTGAATACCCTCTCCCAGGACTGTACACAGAACTGTGACCCAGGACTGCAGCTATGCAGTTTGCAAAGAGGCTGAAACCGAGACCAGAGTCCGCTTGCTACAGAGTCCAGGGCTTTGTTATCCCAGATGAAGGGGTTCCATAAAAGCACCAGTCCTGCCTGGGGTCTTCCCACATGAGCTACGTGTACCCCCAGAGTGTGACTTCTAATTGCCCGTAGCTGCCAGGTGTATAGGATGCTAAAGTTCTGGCAACGTCTCCACGTAAAGACAGGTCTCAGTTAAGACTGACAAGTTGAGGGATTCTTTCTTTTTTAAAATATATTTTATTGATTTTTTTACAGAGAGGAAGGGAGAGGGATAGAAAGTCAGAAACATCGATGAGAGAGAGACATTGATCAGCTGCCTCCTGCATGCCCCCCACTGGAGATGTGCCCGCAAGCAAGGTACTTACCCTTGACCGGAATCAAACCTGGGACCCTTCAGTCCGCAGGCCGACGCTCTATCCCCTGAGCCAAACCGGTCTCGGCGAGGGATTCTTTCAATAGATATTGGGTGTCGAAGGGCCCAGGACATACAGTACACTCAGAAGGAGCACAGTCTAAAGGAAGGACTGTGTTGAATATGCAAGAAAAGAGAGAAAACGGAAAAGAGGAGAGAGGATAAAACGGCCGGTGTGTGTCTTTAATTGAGGACATTAATCATGTTCTATTTTAAAAAGCAGCCTTGGCTGTGGCGTGAGGATATTTTAGATGTAACGAAACACCTAAGCAAGCATTTGTGTGTTTTTTTATGTACCTTTGTTGTGTTATGGGCAAGTTTAAACTATTGAGTTGATGTATGATTATTTATAAATCTATAAAGACTCCCTTAAAAAAATTCAAAACAAACAAACAAAAAACTCCCTACAAATTTGTAAATTCTAAATTCTCCAGAATAAGAATATATTGCTGTAGTCCCACTGCCACTTACGGTCAAGTTGGAGTAAGGGGGTACTGTGGTCTGGATGTCTGTGTTCACCCCTCCCCCACAAATCCTAATGCCCAGTGTGATGTATTAGGAGGTGGGGCCTGAGGGAGCGGATTAGGTCATGAGGGTTTCTCTCTCATGGATGAGATGATGGTCCTTACAAAGGAGGCCTGAGAGAGCTCTCACCCCTTCCACCATGGGAGGATCCCCTACCTTTGGGGGTCGAACGACCCTTTCACAGGGGTTGCCTAAGACCATCGGAAAATGCAGATATTTACATCACAATGCATAACAGTAGCAAAATGTCATGGTTGGGGTCACCGCCACATGAGGAACTGTATGCAAGGGTCTCGGCCTTAGGAAGGTTGAGAACCACTGCTGTAGAAGCATGCAACCCGGAAGGTCTCTTCCTGACCATGCTACCGCCTGCACCCTGATCTCGGGCTTCCTGCCCCCAGCACTGTGAGGAATCAGTGACATTTTGCTAAGGCAGCCAGAGCAGACTGAGACACAGGGACTGGATAGATTTCCCTCCTTAAACAAACATAAAACAAGAAGAAGAAAAAAACACAACATATCTTGGATATTGGACATCAGGGAGCACAGGCCTAGGACCCTAGGAGGGAGCCCCAAGATGTTCCAGCTCACTGTGTGGTCTGAGATTCCAGCATGCAGAAAGGGGGCAAAGGAATTGAGGGGGCGATGGCTGGGGAGCCGAGGCAGCTGGCATTTGCAGGGCAGTCACGGAAAGAAGAGGGCTGCTCAGCGACAGAGTCTGGGAGACCTGGGTGGGGTGGGGGGTTGCAGGGGAGGCTGGGGGTCTTCAGCAGAGACAAGAAAGACCCACCTGCCAGGAGCAGGGGGTGCAATGCTTGGGGCTCACATGAGACCGGAAATAGCTATGCTCCTACCAGACAAGGAAATCGTGTCCTTCATGAGGATGAGGTATCGAGTTCAAAGAAGACTTGCTAAGCTTAAAAGTCAAGCCTAGTTCCAGAACAAAGCTTACGATTACTTATAGGAATTAAAATAAAAACAATAAAGTATTGTTTATTTGTATTTTTTTTAATTTACTTATTCTTCAAATTTCAATGAAAATGCCAACTGATTTTCTTCCTTTAAATTCTTGTCGCATTCTCTACGGCCATGAACACAGTCTATATATTATAGGTTTTATCCAAATGTATTGTAAGCGGTTTACCTGTTAGTATTGTAAATCCCCGGGAGACAGAAAACACCCGTGGTTCATGCTTATTTGTAGCCCAGCTTGCATTGTTGATGCCTTATGTATCTGATTTTAAAATATATATTTGCCTAATAAAGGAATGACTATTCCAATAAAATGTATCCATAAGTAGTAAGTATGAATTGCCCATTAATCTTACAATACTATAAATTTATTTTGAAATCTATTTATTTTTAAATGTGAAAGACAAGTGAAGAATCATTATTGCCAGGATATTTTCCAAGTACGAGTCAAAACATACGGACTGATTCGTTCTCTTGGTTATTTTGCTAATAATAAACATTTTTATTACTTATATAGCAATCTGAAAAGTCCTTTTGCAAATGCAGCTGGGATGATCATGGTGGTGCTTATAGAAGGATTATTTGCACATAATAAGTAACGTCAAAAAATATAAACTTGGGGGTCTCTGTGATGCTTAGAGGTTCCAGTTCCCGCTTTTTCCAGTTGATGTCACTATGGCAAAGGTATCTTCAACATCTGGCATAAAGCAATAGAGAGAAGGAGATACCCTCTCTCATAACTCAGGCTGAAGCAAGAAGCATACATTTGGGGAGATGCTGCTACATTGAGGGTGGGGAACAGGGCAAAACATTGGCATTCATCCTGGCAGTCAGAATGGCTGAGTGAATGGCTCATCTGCTCTAACATGAGTCAGCACCCAAACAAACAACCGATCTCCAACGAATTGGGGAGCCGCTGAGACTGCTGCTCCTTGCAGTGACACAGCAGGTAAACCCTCCTGTGCTCTGAGCTGCCGTGGTGCACTGAGGTCGCTTGCAACAGCCTCCAGTCTTGCTTTTCTGCACGAGCAGCGAAGAGACATCCTCAGGCCCTATTTGCGGGGCGATGGGCTGGGGTGCTGTCTCTCTCCCCCCAGGAAATAAGTGGGTAACGAGGCACAGCCCGGGCTGTCTGTCTAAAGAAGTGATAATGGTTCTGAGTATCTGTTTTTGGAGAAAAAAAAATGCCAGGCACTGGATGACTCCAAAGTAAATAGCGCCCTTGCATCTCAGCAGCTGTTGAAGGATTCGAGTGTCTCTTCCTGTTAGTTTACGTGGGTCTCTGTCTGGGCACCATGACCCTCATCCACAGGGTATTCATCATCCAAGCATTCACTGGGGCGTTTTTCTGGAAGCGGAGACCTGTTTTCAGATGCCCTTGGGCTGTGCAGGGAGGCGAGCAGATGTGCCCATGAACACTCCCCGCAGAGCGGATTGTGATGTTCACACGTTGAGGTCACCCAAAGGTTTTGTGGGGAAACCTGCCTCCCTCGGGACCAGGATTTGAGAATCTCCTTTCAGAGCGTGTCTCATTGTCGCACTTGATGTGAAAGGCCATTGTCCTGGGGAAGATGCTAAGTTGCATTTTACCCTTCTTTAAAAAAATGGCTATTCTTTGTTGTTGTGCTGCCTAAAAGTAGGTAACAACCTGTTTAAAATTCGATTTTCTGCCGAGACCAGTTTGGCTCAGTGGATAGAGCATTGGACTTCCGGTCGGGAGCATGTACCTTGGTTGTGGGCACATCCCCAGTTGGGGGTGTGCAGGAGGCAGCTGATCGATGTTTTTCTCTCATCGATGTTTTTAACCTTTTATATATCTCCCTTCCTCTCTGTAAAAAATCAATAAAATATATATATAAAAAATTCAATTTTCTATAGCAAGGTACTGGACACCCTTGATGAAGAAAAGGTTTTTGCAAAGATGAAGGATATTCAGCTCAATATGAGGTGTCCTTGGTGCTAAAGCCACCTCATCAAGGAATCCCATTTGCATCCAAGCTGGAACTCAACACATCCGTTAAGAATGATTATTTCTGTGTTTTTTTTTAAGTATATTTTTATTGATTTCAGAGACAAAGGGAGAGGGAGAGAGAGAGAGAAACATCTATGATGAGAGAGCATCATTGATTGGCTGCCTCCTGCACGCCCCCTACTGGGGATTGAGCCCACAACACAGGCATGTGCCCTGACTGGGAATTGAACCGTGACCTCCTGGTTCATAGGTTGATGCTCAACCACTAAGCCACGCCGGCAGAGCTTGCTATTTCTGTTTTAACTTATGAACCAGTAATAACAATGAGCATGGAGGACACGGTGTACTCGGAACCCTGCTGGGGAACTCAGGATTATGCAGCCCTTCATCACCACCCACAGCTTTGAATGGTGAATACCCTGTGGGTGAGGGTCATGGTGCCCAGACAGAGGCCCTCAGGTCTGAGCTGGAGAAATTGGGGAATCGGTCTCTCAGTGCACGCACAGGTGTTTCAGAAACAGGCACTGAAACAAGGAAGTGGGTTTTAAAGGCACAGAGAGGACCTAGGTTTTCACGACCTTGACTGGGACTTGGTTGCAAATGGGATTCCTTGACTGGGTGACAAGGAAGACAGGTGCTTCCTAGGAAACATCTGTGAAGTAACTCACCTCCTGAAAGAGTCAGACGGAGAGGTCCCCCCGAGTGGGACAATGATAATCACAAGGGTGAAAGGAAGAATGAAAGAGAGAGAAAGAGAGAGAAGCGAGAGAGGAAGTGATTCCTTGCGAATGGTCCTTGTGAAGCAAATTCTGTCAAATGAATCTTGGTTTTCTAATTTGGGTTTACTGATGACGGTAAGCTAGCTGCCAGTTTGTCTGCTGGGTGTGTTGAAGCATTTTATTAAGTAATTAATTTCCCCTGTGATCTTTTGGGTAACTTTTTTTTTTTTTAACCGCAAGCTTTCAACCAATATTAAATGTCTACGCTGTGCTAGGAGATTCGAAAGAAGTATGGACACCCCTTTCCAAAGCCAAACTGCTTGCCCATTTGCAAGACAAAACGGACCCATGTCAAATCGAGATGAGATTCCTAAAATGTTGGGATTTCCTGGAAGACAAAAATGACAAAAACAATACAAAAACCAGTATGTTAGTTTGCTAGGGCTGTCATCCAGAGTGCCACAGACTGGGTGTCTTATTAAACAACAGAAATTTACTTTCTCACAATTCTGGAGGATGGCAGTTCAGGGTCAAACTGTCAGCAGGGTTGGTTGCTTTTTTAAAAAGTATATTTTTAGTGATTTCAGAGTGGAAGGGAGAGGAAGAGAGAGAGAGAAACATTGATGATGAGAATCATCGATTGCCTGCCTCCTGCACCGACCCCATTGGGGATCAATCCCATAACCCAGGCATGTGCCCTTGACCGGAATCAAACCCAGGGCCCTTCAGACCGCAGGCTGATGCTCTATCCACTGAGTCAAACCAGTTAGGGCAGGGTTGGTTTTGTAAGAGGCCTCTCTCCTTGGCCGTCTTCTCCCCGTGTCTTCCACATGGTCTTCCCTCTGTATGTGTCTGTGCCTCATTCCCCTTCTTATAAAATGGTTAGGGTCCAATCTAATGACCTCATTTTAACTTAATTACCTATTTAAAGACACTCTCTCCAAACACAGTCACATTCTGTGGTATTGGGGGTTAGGACTTTAACATACAAATGTTGGGCGAGGGGAGAGGAATCAGCCCATAGCAAACAACAACAAACCCACAAAACAATTTATGGTTTTAAACTTTTATTTTGCCAAACTAGGAATTTAAAAAAACACACGAGTTTACCATGAATGAATGAAAGAGTAATTTATTAACAGAAAAAAAGAGGTAGTAAGGATATAATCAAGGAATAAAGGGGTATTCTGAAACTAAATGCATTTATAACATCTTGTTTATAAATGACGAGGAACTGAGATTTGTCCTTATTTTTAGGACCAGTGAAATCTTGATATTTTTACTAGTGACTGGTGCTAATCTGTCAAAACAGAAGACGTATTTATTGTAATTTGGTGCCTTCGCTAAAACTGGCTTTCAATATTTGGAAAACCTTACTCACACGGGCGGAAACGCTGTCAGAAGTGAAGACCTGAGCGGAACCTGAGGCCTCTGTTCTGGGGAAAGGAGCAGAAGGGATCCTTGGGCGGTGCATACATTAAGCAAATGTGTCAAAACGGAGGAGGAGCCCCTCCAGAGGCAGAGCAGTCTGTGTAACAATAACTGAGAGAGCCTGGACAGTGTCGCTCAGTGGTTGAGCATGGACCTGTGAACCAGGAGGTCATGGTCTGATTCCTAGTCAGGGCACATGCCCAGGTTGTAGGCTTGATCCCTAGTGTGGAGTGTGCAGGAGGCAGCTGGTCAAAAATTCTCTGTTAGTGATGTTTCTCTCTCTCTTTCTCCCTTCCTTGAAATCAATAAAATAATA
The DNA here is from genome assembly GCA_011751065.1 of Lasiurus cinereus. Lineage (NCBI taxonomy): Eukaryota > Metazoa > Chordata > Mammalia > Chiroptera > Vespertilionidae > Lasiurus > Lasiurus cinereus. Next base: position 2,743,398 of record JAAGEH010000045.1, on the reverse strand, counting down.
TATGTATCTAAAAAATAATTGAAGTGTGATTGTGTGAGAGACCCACACAGAGAGAAGAGTCAAAGCAGAGTTACTGCCGGAAACCGAACTAATTGGAAGATGTGGACAGGAAGCCAGGAAGGCTAGTCACCAACCTTAATTGCTCTAACTCAGTGTTTCTCAACCTGTGGGTCGTGACCCCTTTGGGGGTCAAATGACCCTTTCACAGAGGTCGCCTAAGACTATTGGAAAACACCTATTTCCCATGGTCTTAGGAACCAACACACCGCTCCTCAGTGTAGCAAAGTGTAGCGTTGTAGTTTACTGTTGTCCTATGAAGACTGTTACCCATGCTACACCACGATTCAAGACAAAATTTCATTTATTTGTAATTAGAAATAAATATTTCACAATATATAATTACATATTGGTTTTGTGATTAATCCCTATGCTTTAATTATGTTCAATTTGTAACAACGAAAATACATCTTGCATATCAGATATTTACATTACAGTTCATAACAGTAGCAAAATTACAGTTATGAAGTAGCAATGAGAATAATTTTATGGTTGGGGGTTCCCACAACATGAGGAGCTGTCTTAAAGGGTGGCGGCATTAGGAAGGTTGAGAACCACTGCTCTAACCACTCACTGTCTAGTTGAGACATTGTTAGCTGAATTGGCCTCCACCTCTGTTTGTCTTTTGTATTTTTGTTATTGAAATTTCCTGCCTAAAGGCTATGGGTGTGTCCCAAAGTCTCAATAAAAGGAATGGCAAGGCCAAAGCAAGGGTAGTCTTCTCACTAGAGGAAGGCTCCTGCCTGGACCCCCAATATTGCCAAATTAATACTTTTCTAGTCTCTTTTCATTTGCGTGCGGCCTCTTCCAGAACCCGAACCCTGAACCAGGAACCCTGAACCATGATGGACGTGAAAGGGGTTTCCCCAGGTAACCTTTGTAGAGTGTCGTATTTCTCTATTTGAATGTAAACTGCACTATGCCTAAGATCTGCTACTCTTTCTGCGGGAGTGTGTGTGTGTGTGTGTGTGTGTGTGTGTGTGTGTCTGTTTTTGTTGCTTCTGTTATTTGAGAAGTTGTTCAGAAGTGGCCAGGCACTGAGACTTGATGCTGGTGAAAACCACACGCAGCTCAGACGTCATCTGGAGTGAAGAGGGAACTGAACTGGCCAGATGGAACTCGGCCCGGACTCTGCTGGTCTGTGTGTGGGGCTAGTAAAACACACCATCCGTATTTGCAGACATTTTTGACGGTGGTAGTAATGTGTGCTGATGTTATTTCCTACTGAGGCTTTAGGACAAATCCAGAGCCTTGTAGCCAAGGCTTTTGTTGAACAAAGGGGGATATTCTTACCATCAATTATCCTAAGAAGAAATGGGCTCTAAAGGGGGAAATTAGGACTGGTAATTCAGTGGTTGGGTTGGCTTGGAATCCAAGCTATTTGAGAGGAAGATTAGGGAGGAAGTAGATAGCTCCCAGTTCTGCTGGGTAGATCTGCAGCTGGTGAGGCGGGGCGCTCATGTCAGGAGACAAGCTCAAGGGCACTCTCAGGGCAGGTCTAGATACTCTGTTTTTAGGCAGACTGGTCCCATGCGTCTGGTAAGGATGACCCTTGATTGAAGAGCTCTGAGAGCAGCAGGCTCATTGATGGTTAAAGCAAAACTGCTCATCTCTTGCATTGAAATCACTTTCTGTGGCCCCTGAAGCTTAAGTAAAGTCTTACTGAAGACTAACCTAGTCCAGCCTCGGTGGCTCAGTGGTTGAGCATTGACCTATGAACCAGGAGGTTACGGCTTATGCCTGGGTTGTGGGTTCCATCCCCGATCCTGCAAGAGGCAGCCAATCAAGGATTCTCTCTCATCACTGATGTTTCCATCTCTCCCTTTTCCTTCCTCTCTGAAATCAATAAAGATATACATATATTCTATATAATAAAAGGCTAATATGCAAATATACTGAACGACCCACACAATTGACCAACCGGTCACTATGACATGTGTTGACCAACAGGGGGGCATGTGCAGAACATGGCGGGTATTGGCCACCACAGGATGGTGGAGCAGGTGAGCGGGGGTGCCAGGCCAAGGTAGACACCAGTCACTGTCATAGGGGCAAACCACTAGGGCAGCGGTTCTCAACCTGTGGGTCGAAACCCCTTTGGGGGGTCGAACGGCCCTTTCACAGGGGTCGCCTAAGACCATCCAAAAATGTAGATATTTACATCACGATGCATAACAGTAGCAACATTTCATGGTTGGGGGTCACCACCAAATGAGGAACTATATGCAAGGGTCGCGGCCTTAGGAAGGTTGAGAACCACTGCTCTAGTGGTTATTGAAGATTCTTTGCTCCCATGCGCCACAGTCCCACTCAGTGCTTGCACCTGCTGCCAGTGCCAGAGTCGTGCTTGCACCCCCTTCAGGCACTAGCCCGATCACACCCGCAGCCTGCCCTCATCACCCCTGAGAGCTTCTCCATCACCTCCTGCCCTTGACGGGTGATTGGGGCAGCAGCCACCATTTGCAGCCGTTGCTGGCACGGGCCCCAATCGCTCTGCGCCATCAGTGGGTGGGATCAGTGGCCGTGGGAGTGGGACTGCCAACAGGGAACCAGGGGTTGTGGTGGGAGGGGCCAGGCGGGGGGCGCAGAGGATGAGCCGAGACCCACCCCTGTGCCTAGCACAGCCTCATGGCCCACAGTTCCTTTCAAGGTGCACAAATTTGTACATCAGGCCCCTACTGTCTAATTATGCTAATTAGACCAGATATCTTTCTGGATAAAGCCACGGTGGTGGGGGCCGAGGCAGAGGTGGTTAGGGGCAACCAGGCCTACAGGGAAGAGCAGTTAGGCGTGACCAGGCTGGCAAGGGAGGGCAGTTAAAGGAAACCATATTGGCAAGGGAGGGCAGTTAGGATTGACCAGGCAGGCAGATGAGCGGTTAGGAGGCAGCAGTCCTGGATTGCAATAGGAATGTCAACAGCTGGTTGAGGACATCCCCTGAGATGTCCTGGAATGAAGAGGGTGCAGGCTGAGTTGAGGGACACCTCTCCCTCCCACTCCCATGCATGAATTTCATGCACCAGGTCTCTAGTGTGTGTGTGTGTGTGTGTGTGTGTGTGTGTGTGTGTGTGTGTGGAGAGAGAGAGACTGTAACCTATCTTAGTTATGCTGTGGGCAATTAAAGAGTTGGTTGCATGCTTGGCCCAGGTATGAAGGATTTGCAGTCTTTAGACAAGATAATATAGTGATTCAGATGTCATTTATAAGCTTTACATCTTATTCATCATGGTTGTTTTTGCATTCACTGAAAAAAGTATTTCATTAAAATATTTTTTTACCTCAAACAGTAGGTTTCCTTTTGGTGTCTCTGTGAACTTTGCACCATAGTTTCAGTTCTGATTCTTTCAACTCAAGTCTGTTTTCCAGGGAGACAAGGAGATTTAAGTTTCTAAGTTCACAAAAACCGAAACAAGATGTAACAATAAGGTCTTATGTCACAGTAGGAAACGGCTTAACAAAACACATAAGAGTATTTTATTTCACAGTTCTAAGTGCTGTTAGCATATATATATATATATATATATAAATGTTCTCAGTAAATGATACTCAACATTGAGGAAAGAAGAGAGAGTAAAGAAAACACCATATGCAGCCTTTGGAGTGGAAACGACAGTCTAAATGTGACGCCTATGTCAACCAATTGACAGCACGATATTCTTGGCCTAAAGCTGTGCATTCTGATATGATGTGTTTATGGTTACTTTTGGATATGGCACTAGGGCAAGTAGAAAATATTTCTACCCACACTTGGGATGATAAATCATTCCTGTGGGAATATTATGTCACACTCACAGCATCTTTTTCTTGAGTTTAGAAGAATAAAATCACGAAAATAAAATATCTGGAGGATTTCTAGTTCCAGGTCTGACATGTAAAGAGCTTGGAAGTCGTTACTCCTGTCCGCACCCTAAGAAAAAGCTGAGCAAACTGAAAATCTATGCCTTTCCTTGGCCCCGGCACAGGGCTGAAGTTACAAGGGTAAACTGCCACATGAAATCTGGAAGGACAAATGAATTCAGAGCCATGGCCAATATCTGCTCACCCCCAACAGATGAGGTTAGCGCTATAAACTGGTAGAAACACATACCTGGTGATCCTAACTGCTGACAGCTGCTGGGAATTCGCTGGAGAGTTAAACCATTTGGGGCCTCGTCTAAGGGAGGATCCCTCTCTGCCTTAAGTTTTACCTCCAAGAATTTCATCACATTCTCCAGATGCAGAACCAAGACAGATCTGCTCCTGGCTCTCAGCGAGAGAGAGTAACCACTCTGAAACATGCCCAGAGCACTCTCCGTAATCAAAGAGAACTCTTCAGTGGAAAAGAAGCTCTTCTTAACGGGAGAAGGACATTCCTCCCACTCCAGCCCCCTCTAGCCTTCTTCCTGAAGAAGAAGAGCGAGATAAGAAGCATTGTGAAGGTCACAGCGCAGGGACACAGGCCCACTGACACCCTGGGTTTTAATCATAAGATGACAGAATGTTTCTCTTCCCATACACCTTTGCTGCCACACCAGCAGTGCTCCAATATAATCACAGTGGATTGCTGTTACAGTGTTTTTTTATCCTTAGTTTCTTTTTTTTCTTTTTGATGTCTTAGGAAATAAAGAGCTGGAAGCTGGAGACTCTCTCTGAGGAGTCTAAGGAAACCCAGAGTTATCAGAAGCGATAAAAATAGGGGCACTAGAGGAATCTGAAGCCGGTGGCACCTACAATGATAGTAAACTTGAAGCACAATCCAATTTCTAATCAGATTAACATAATACTGACTCGTTCTAACCTCAGCTCCTTTGATCTGATACATCATGTCTGTCTTTCAACAAAAAAATATTTTTAAGATACTCTGAAAAGAAAATGAAAGAGAAAAGAGAAAAATATGAAACCTAAAAGAAAAGCAAGCATCAGAACCAGACTCAGATGTAACATAAGTATTAGAATTATTAGACAGGGAATCTGAAATAACTCTGATTAATATGTCAAGAAAGAAGTGTAGAAAACGTAGACAGCATGTAGCAACAGATGAAAAATGTAAGCTGAAAGATGGAAACTCTAAGAAAGGATCTAAGGGAAATGCTAGAGATGAAAAAAAACCTGCACTAGAAATACAGATGTCTTTACTGAGTTTATCGGTACACTGGATATGGTAGATGAAAGGATGAGTGAACTTGAAGATTTGTCAGGTAAAACTTCCCAAAATGAAACACAAAGAGAAAAAAAAAAGGATGAATAAAATGAAGCAGAACTTCCAATAACTATGGAACAATTTCAAGAGGCATACCATACACAACTGGAACACTAAAAGAAGGAAAAGATTGAACCAGGAGAAATATTTGAAGTAATTATGCCTACGAATTTCCTAAAATTAATGACAGACCCAAAACCACCGATCTCAGAAGCTTAGAGAACATCAACTAGATAAGTAGATAAATTTTCACATAAACATATCTTATTTAAACTGCAGAAAACCAAGACAAAGAGAAAATATTGAAAGAAATATTTAATAAGCCTTACTTATAGGGAAACAAGGATAAGAATTATAGGGGATTACCATGACTTCTCATCAGAAAGTAAGAAATGAGTGGAGTGAAATATTTTAAGTTTTGAGAGAAAAATCCCCCACTAACCTAGAATTCTATATCCCACAAAATAACCCTTTAAAAATTAATGAGAAATAAAGACTATCTCAGACAAACCAAAACTGAGGAGATTCAATGCCAGCAGACATTTTCTATGAGAAATGTGAAAAGAAGTCTTCAAGAAGGAAAATGACATTGGTCAGAAGATAATCTACAAAAAAGACGAAAGAGTGTTGGCGAAGGAATAAATGAGTGAAAAATAAAACCATTTATTTTGCTTATTCTTAATGGAGCTAGAAGAAATTATTTGTTTTAAGTCATTTTAATAACAGTGTGTTGGGTGATTATATGGACAAGTGAAATGAATGAGAGAAAAGTTCTCAGGGATAAGAGGGAGGAACTGAGAACAGTCTGTCATAAAATGCACATGTATGAAGTGGTAGTATTATCTGGAGATCAACTTAGTTTAGTTAAAAATGTACATTGCAAACCCTAGAGCAACCACTACATAATTAGGAATAAGATTGACATGCTAAGAGAGGAAGTAAAATGAAATCATAGAAAATGACCAATCAAAACCAAAGGAGGCAGGAAAAGAAAGGCCGAAAGCAGCAAAAAGAAAAGAGAGAGAAACATGGAGGACATGAAGCCCAGTATATCAACAGTCACTACAGCTGGGCGTGTGGACCGCCCTGAATTCTCCATATTATTGGTGCCATTGTTCTGTAAATTCAAAACTGTTATACAAATAAAGTTCATTTACAAAAATTGAGTATGTGGCTTGAGAAGGAGACGTCATCAACTGAGCAATTTGGTAGGACTTGCTATTGTTAAAATTTTTTATTAATGTATTACCTTATACATATCTTCCCATTGCACCCACCACTCCCATGCAAATCCTAACTCCCCAGAGTCTTGTGTCCGTTAGTTATGCTTATCTGCATGCATACAAGTCCTTCAGTTGCTCACTTATCTACCCCACCTCTCCTTCACCTTCCTGCTGTAGTTTGACAGTATGTTTGATGTTTTACTGCCTCTGTATCTATCCTTTTGTTCATCAGTTTATAATGTTCTTTATTATCCACAAATGAGTGAGATCATGTGGTGCTTCTCCTTCACTGACTGGCTTATTTCATTTCACATAAGGCTCTCCAGTTCCATCCAGGTTGCTGCACATGGTAAGAATTCCTTCTTTTTTATGGCAGCATAGGAATTGCTTTGTTAGAGGGCCGTAGTGTGACACTAATACTCATGGATTTGGGATGGCTCAGCTCACACCTGGCCAAGGCATATTTTGGGGTTCCTTGAGTATGAACTTATCTAAGATCTCTAAGCGGTCACCTTCCGTCCGTTTTCCAAGCGGGGTAGGATATAAATAAGCTTACAGCTTTTAAAAGATCAGATGTAAAGAGGACACCAAAGCAAAGACATAGAGAAAAGGCAGAAAGGTTATCTCTGGATATAGCATTTAAAAGTGAAAGTTCAGCATGACCAGCCTTGCACAAACTGCTTAGGCTCACAAAAGCTGGCTTTAAAAGAAAAGTACTTTTGGAAGAGAGATAAGAGGAGCATGGGCCATATAGAATTAGCTAGAGAAAAGAAGAGGCACTGTACAATTAGCAGTTCTCTAGATAAAAAGATCGATGTTAAAAAAATAAATCTTCAAGGCTCTGCTAAGAGAATCGGGCTTAGGATGTTCCTTTACAGAGCTCCCTCAGCCAAGATATGTGTCCGGTATGTATGTGTGCGTGTCTTTATTTAGATTCACATGCACAGCTTTGAAATAAGAACCAAAGTTCTTTTAATGCAGTGGTTCTCAACCTTCCTAAGGCCGAGACCCTTGCATGCAGTTCCTCATGTGGTGGTGACCCCCAACCATGAAATTTTGCTGCTGTTATGCATCATGATGTAAATATCTGCATTTTCCCATGGTCTTAGGCGACCCCTGTGAAAGGGCCGTTCAACTCCCAAAGGGGTCGCGACCCACGGGTTGAGAACCGCTGTTTTAATGGATAACAGAAACATCCAGCTTATTGCTTAAAAAAAAAAAAAAAGTAATGGCTCGGTGGATAGAGCGTCAGCCTGAGGACTGAGGAATCGAATCCCAGGTTCGATTCCGGTCGGGGGCATGTACCTTGCTTGCGGGCACATCCCCAGTGTGAGGCATGAAGGAGGCGGCTGATTGATGTCTCTCTCTCATCGATGTTTCTGACTTTCTATCCCTCTCCCTTCCTCTCTGTAAAAATCAATAAAATATATTTTTAAAAAAGTAACTACAGGAAAACGAAAGAGTGTAAGATAACACAAACCTTTTTATCATTGGGACCAATAGCCACGCGGTGGTTTTATGCACCTTTCCCTGTTATTTGAACAGTAGCTTGTCTAATATAGTTAGAACAAACTCAAACACCATCATCATTGTCGATATGCTGAGAAGCTAGAAATCAGGATGATGAAATCTGGCTTGCACACTTCTCCAACACAAGGCTTTGTGTTATATCAAAACATTTTGATCGTATTAATGTTTTAAAATGTAGAGCCTTAACATTTCATTACATGTCATGTCAGAAATGCAGACTTTAAGTTTCCACCTCAGCCTGGATTTTGTTGAAACTATCAGGATCCCCATACCCAGAGAGATTTTAAAACAGAATGAAGCTAAAACTAAAGAGATGTTTTTAGAAAAAAAAACAAACCAAACGGTAATCCTTGTGGCATGAATTTTCCCCCCGCCCCAACCCACTGCTATATATAAAAAAATAAGATAGCACTCCCTTATCCTAGCACCGCCAAGGAATGAGATCACCACCTCCTGGTGGTGTTTTTCTGCTGCTCTCTGTACCTGCCATTACTGGTTTGGCAAAATATTTGTCCTTTGAAGTTTTCCTCCATGGTTGTCGCCCTTCTTGAGACAATGAAAAGACAATGAGGCTGGATAGAAGTCCAGTTTTCACAAAAAAAAAAAAAAAAAACACAAGCCACTTCATGAAATATTTAGCGGCTGTTTCTATAGACAGTCTTTGAAGATCTCACTGATTGGCCACTGGACACAGTGTTGTTAAAAACTCTTATTTATCAGAGCACCTGGTTTTACTGTGCCTTTCAGCACTTTTTGAAAGACTATAATAAGATATTTCAACCATTCGAATGTATTTTCCTGTTTACATTCTTTGATCCTGAATTAATCCAGAATTTCCACTCGAGTGGCTGCTAACTTCACTTTTTTGAACATTCCTTTTGTTCCAAACATAGAGCACTGGTAAAGTACAAATTAAAAAAAAACCATCATTGGCAATTAAATTGCTATACTATGTCTAGTCGACATGCATTGTTTGGGGGGGGGCGGTTATTGCCTTTGTGTTGTATTTTTTTTTTAGTAGATATTCTTTGTTAAAGTGTAGAGATCATTGTCATTAATATGTCAAACGTGTACATTTTTCCTTCCAATTTAGTTTTTGAATGTTAAGTTCTGGAGCCAAGCAGGGAGGTATCTGACTGCTGTATGTATAATAAGAGAAGCTTCTCATCACATCTTCACTTCCTAGGCGTACAGAAGAAATATCCTCTCTCCATGCGCACCTTTGTGGGCCTGCACACACACGCACACACACACAGAGTACATACGTTAATGTTGAACTAAGGTAAAAAAATGTTTGTTACCAATAGAAGTGTTACTTCACCCCCTAGTGTTTGCTATCACTTGAGGTGAACGGGGGTGATTAATCTGACCAGATCTTTGTTTTTCTACCATATACTCTTGTACACATGCAGAGATTTTTGTCATTTTAAAATATTTCGCTTGGAATTATAGCACATATGCTTCAGATATGCTTTTTTTTTAAATGGATCACCAGTCCTACCTATTATAATCTTCAAAAGTGTGTACTTATCTTTAAAATGCCTGTTCATTGCTGATATACTTTCTAATAGCCGAACTATTCGTATAATTTTTTTTGTATAAATATTAAAAAAAAAAAATACCAAAAAGATGTGGTTACTCTCACAAACAAAACCAAGGTCCATGTAGACTAGGAACTGGCAAGAGGTGAGGGAGCGGAAGACCCAGGGCTGAGGGCAGAGAGAGCTGGAGCTTGGCTCTGAGAATAAATTGCTCCTAAAAGGGGCCAAGCAAAGGCTGGTGTGGGTCCTCTGTCTCTGAAATGTAACTCCGAATTTCTGTTGGTGACCATTGCTCCCCAGCAGTGGTTCTCAACCTGTGGGTCTCGACCCCTTTAGGGGTCGAACGACCCTTTCACAGGGGTCGCCTAAGACTATTGGAAAACACCTATTTCCCATGGTCTTAGGAAGCAACACACCACTCCTCGGTGTAGCAAAATGTAGCAATGTAGTTTACTGTTGTCATATCAAGACTGTTACCCATGCTACATCACGATTCAAGACAAAATTTCATTTATTTGTCATTAGAAATAAATATTTCACAATATATAATTACATATTGTTTTTGTGATTAATCCCTATGCTTTAATTATGTTCAATTTGTAACCATGAAAATACATCCTCCATATCAGATATTTACATTACAGTTCATAACAGTAGCAAAATTACAGCTATGAAGTAGCAACGAAAATAATTTTATGGTTGGGGGTCACCACCACATGAGGAGCTGTCTTAAAGGGTTATGGCATTAGGAAGGTTGAGAATCACTGCTCCCCAGGAAAGAAGTAGAACTGTTTCCTTTAAAGATGGTAAATTATTCTCTGATTTCTCCTGGGGAGTTCAGCTTGCTATCAATTATCCTGGGGCAAGCGCTTTTGATCAATAATCTTTATCCGCAGTATTGATTATCTCCTCCGGGAGAGATCCTCAGCTGCAGAATTAGCGTTCTTTACTTCCACTGCACTCCCTGGAGGAGGAAAGACCATCCCAGGCCCCAGGTCCCAGCAGGCAGGCCGCCGTCACCCCAAGATTACAGGGAGCTAGAATATAACTGGTACCGCCAGACCACACATCCCTGCTCACTCAGTCACTGCCAGGGGAACACACTTCTGTCAGCCTTTCCATCGAAGGAGATCCCAGAATTTACCGCGGGAAGCTGGACATTTCCTAAATTGCACGTCAGTCAGGGTGACAGATAGAAACTGGGACGTCTTGGGAAACGGGGGATGTCTTGTCACCCCCATCATGACCCACGTTGTTCAGAACATGTTCCGCCGTAAATCTAACTTGAGCCTCTACATCCCTCTTCCTCACCTCTCTCCACCTTTTTACTGTGCCCTCCAGGTCTGCCATCAGCATTCCGTCTCTTTGATGAATGTTTCTTTCACTCCCCGGATTCACCCGAAACCCGGCTCACCCTGTGAATGCTCTTCTCCCTTCAAACTCTCAAGGGGAGACTGTGTTCTGTTATTGTACTCCTTGTAGAGCAGGGAGAGATTAGGAGACTTATAGTTTTCCTCTCTGCTTCCACTGTCCTCAGTAAACCATTTTCTTCCTTTTCTTGGAGGCTGGGTGGAGGTGGAGGTGGAGGGAGCTGAGGGTGGGGGTTCGCCTGCTTCTTTGAGGCTCAGGGCTAACTGACGTGATATTTTGCTCCCTTCCGCCCTCCTTATAGCCGTAACTCCTCCTTATGTCTTGGGCATCAATCGTTATTTCCACCTTGAATCCTGTCCTAATGACTGGCCACTTCAACCATCCATGTGACCAATCAGATAGTTGATGCTCGTAGGTAGTTGTTGTTGTTGTTAAGTGTGATAAGGTAGTATGGATATGTTTTTAAGAAAGATTCATTTATTTTTTACAGATGCATTCTGATGTATTTACAGATATAAAAATGGGTGTCTGGATTTGCTTCCAATGATAAGAGAATATTGGCCGTTGTTGAAGATGGGTGCGTATACATGCAGGTTTGTTATACCCTTCTCTCTGTTTAATTTGATGTTTCATTTTTTTGTAATAAAGCATTAAATGAAAGCTCTGTAAGTGTTCTGGTCAACACCATGACCCTTCAGTTTCTTGACTTCTACTGCACTTGGACCACTCAATGTCATGGTCATACTTAACCTTGTCAACATTACTACCTCCAAAATCTCCATTTTAAGCCTTTTACTCTCATACCACCACTGCCTGTATTTCAAGCTCACTGATTCTAGTAAATTCCAGCATACTCAGTATTATTAGGATTTCCGTTTTCATTGACCCAACAACAACTTTCTCACTTGTCTTCCAGCCCTTTTCTTTCTATATTCACTTCCCTCCTATTTTCTTAAATGACATTATGGAAAATCCTTGCAATGCCCTCAACTCCCTTGCTTTTTCTCTTTCTCACAGAATTGACTAATGGAATCTCAGTGCTGGTTGAATTCCACCATCTGCTAACTTTGGGTCAATTAAAAAATGGGTAAAGGTCTGGGACAGACATTTCCCCAAAGAAGATATACAAATGGCAAACAAGCACATTAAAAGATGTTCACGCTGAAACCGGTTTGGCTCAGTGGATAGAGCGTCGGCCTGCGGACTCAAGGGTCCCAGGTTCGATTGCGGTCGGGGGCATGTGCCTTGGTTGCGGGCACATCCCTAGATGGGGGTGTGCAGGAGGCGGCTGATTGATGTCTCTCTCTCATCGATGTTTCTAACTTTCTATCCCTCTCTCTTCCTCTCTGTGAAAAATCAATAAAATATATAAAAAAAATAAAATAAAAATGTTAAAAAAAAAAAGATGTTCAGTATCACTAGTCATTAGGGGATGCAGAAGGGAGCAAAATATCAAGTCAATTAGGCCTAAGTCTCAAATAAAAAGCACAATGAATCACCATTAGGTTGACTATCATAAGACAAAACAAAACACCGGGAACTAACAAGTGTTGCGGGGGATGTAGAGAAATTGAAATTTTTGTGCATTGTTGGTAGGAATGTTAAGTGATATAGCCAATATGAAAAACAGTATAGTGGTTCTTTAAACAATTAAAAATATTTTAACAACATATGATCTAGTAATTCCACGTCTGGGTATGGAGCCAAAAGACTGTGCACCTAAAAATGATTAACGTGCTAAATTGCATGTTATGTGTATTTTACCACATTTAAAATCTTACAAAAATTTTGGTACAACTGCTTTGGGAAAACTTTGGTACTTTCCTATGAAGGCAAACAAACACTTTACGTAAGACACAGCCATTCCACTGCTGCGCTTTACCCAAGAGAAATGAAAATGCGTCCTCAAAACGACTTGTCCACAAATGTCACCGCAGCTTAATTAATAGCCCGGAACTGGGAAAGGCCCAGGCACCCATCAACAAGTAAATGAGTCAACAGATGATGATATTCATACAGCGGAACACTTTTGGCAGCAAAGGAGAATGAACCATTGAGACACCCTACATCAGTGGTTCTCAACCTTTCTAATGCCGTGACCCTTTAATACAGTTGCTCACGTTGTGGTGACCCCCAACCATAAAATTATTTTCGTTGCTACTTCATAACTGTAATCTTGCTACTGTTATGAACTGTAATGTAAATATCTGATATGCAGGATGTATTTTCATTGTTACAAATTGAACATAATTAAGGCATAGGGATTAATCACAAAAACAATATGTAATTATATATTGTGAAATATTTATTTCTAATGACAAATAAATGAAATTTTGTCTTGAATCGTGGTGTAGCATGGGTAACAGTCTTCATATAACAACAGTAAACTACATTGCTACACTTTGCTACACCAAGGAGCGGTGTGTTGGTTCTAAGACCATGGGAAATAGGTGTTTTCTGATGGTCTTAGGCGACCCCTGTGAAAGGGTCGTTCGACCCCCCAAGGGTCGTCGTGACCCACAGTTTGAGAACCACTGCCCTACATGGATGAATCTTAAAACATTATGCTGAGTGAAAGCAGCCAGAATAGAGCATCCTTACTATAGTTTTCATTTATATGAATTTCTAGAACAGACAACCTTAGTCTATAATAGTGGAAAGCAGATCAGGCCAGCGGGAGGGGACAGGAAATTGACTTCAAAGGGGCATGAGGAAAAGGAAACTGGTAGGGCCAGGGAGATGCTCTACGTCGTGTTGTTGACATGTGTTGTTGACATATCTGCGGTGTGTATTGGAAGAAGCACGCCATGCTCTTTCTCCATCAAGAAAGAGAAAGCCCGTTTCCCAGATTCTGCTACAGATAATGAGAGACAGTAAGAAATTTTCTTCCATGTACATCTGGGGGCCGGGGCGAGACACAAACTTTCAGTCTATGGCAAGTTCTCGAAAGGCAGTCCTACCTGATGGTGAAGATCCTGAGTAGGAAACCAGGATATTGGATTTAGAACCAGCTCAGCCAATTACTAGCCACACGACCGTTGGTTACATTACTTATATTTCTTTGTCTCACTTTCCTCACTTGTAAAATAGGGGTGATAATGCCTGCTAATATGGAGCTGTTGCCAGTACTAAGTAACTGGCAGATATGAAGCTCAGAGTAGAACTTAATCAGTGCTGCATGCAGATGAACTCGGTGCCCGCTGATAGCTATAAATGGTTTATGGGTGTCCTATGCAATTAATAAGGTTGAATATTGATTCACATATTTTTGGTCTTGTTTTCCCTCTGGGGAAATGGCTGTTCAAATCCTTCTGCTCAATTGTAATGGTCCATCAATATTTTCTCATTGTATTTAAGCTCTTTATGAACAAAGGCTGTGAAGTGTGTCTATTAGTCTTCCCTTTTTATTTGAAAACACATCTTAGCCTAGTATTTGCATTTTGATTTATTTATAGCATCTTCTTTTATCCCTATGCCTAGAAAATTCTCTCCCATTATTATATCCGTTAAAGTTTCTATTTTCTGTATTTTCTCCTTCTCCCCACCCATGATCTGGAATCTATTTTAGCAACGAATATAAAAAGCTTGGAGCTCCTTGTAGGAGAGGACCTGTCTCAAGAATGCTCATTACTCTGTTTAATAAATAACACGGATGTTTCTAAAGAGATAACTTGGAACTACACCTATGCATCAAAGAATTCGTCATCCAGTCTCCTCAAAGAATGAGGTTAGTACTAGAGAAGTAACCATCATTTCCTGAACAAGTTGTACATTTGAAAAGCCACATAGCGAATGTTAGACTAGAAGCTCGCTTTTTACAAATACAGTGGTACCTCGAGATGCGAGTTTAATTCGTTCCATAACCTTGAGGCGTGGGAAACTATGAGATGCTTGAGTCACGGTAAACTGGTGGGTCATGTGCAGCCGGCCGATCTGTGCGATGACTCCTATCTCAAATGTTGCTCGTATTTCAAAGCAAAAAATCACTCGTTCGACAGCTCGTATCTCAGAAATCTCGTCTGTTAGGGCACTCGTATCTCGAGGTACCACTGTAAATACTATCTCATGTAGACTTTCTTAAGGAACTCAATCACTGAGAACTGTTCCTTTGGTTTCACGAAGCTGCTCTGAGTGGAGCTTGTGTTTGGTGTCTGATCTCTCCTTCTGACAGAAGCTTCCTCAATACCTACCTGGTCCTATTGCAGACCAAGGCCCAAGACAGACCTATTGGCCACCATTTCTGCTTGAGTTTTGCTGTAACTTGTGTGCAGGAAGGAATGGAAACCTGGAATTTTCTCAGACTTATAGCCTTCTACTTGAGCCCTCAGCAAGTGGTAGTGGAGTAAAAGCCATTATTATTATTATTATTATTATTATTATTATTATTATTTATTGTTTAAAGTATTGCATGAGTCTCCTTTTCCCCCCATTGACCTCTCCCCTGCCACCCTCTCTCACAAGCACAAGCCATCACCCTCTACTGCAGTGGTTCTCAACCTTTCTAATGCTGAGACACTTAATATAGTTCCTCATGTTGTGATGACCCCAACCATAAAATTATTTTCATTGCTACTTCATAACCAATTTTGCCACTGTCCATGAATCGTAATGTAAATATCTGTGTTTTCCAATGGTCTTGGGCGACCCTGTTAGCGGTTCTCAACCTGTGGGTCTTGACCTACAGGTTGAGAACCACTGTTGTAGAGCTTAAGACCATTGGAAAACATA
The DNA here is from genome assembly GCA_011751065.1 of Lasiurus cinereus. Lineage (NCBI taxonomy): Eukaryota > Metazoa > Chordata > Mammalia > Chiroptera > Vespertilionidae > Lasiurus > Lasiurus cinereus. Next base: position 2,727,769 of record JAAGEH010000045.1, on the reverse strand, counting down.
GATATTTACATTATTATTTATAACTGTGGCAAAATTACAGTTATGAAGTAGTAATGAAAATAATTTTATGGTTGGGGGTCACCACAACATGAGGAACTATATTAAAGTGTCGCAGCATTAGAAAGGTTGAGAACCACTGCTCTACTGTTTGTGTCCATTGGGTATGCTCCTATGTATGTATACAAGTCCTTTGGTTGATCTCTTACCTCCTCACCTCCTGCCTTTCCTCATAGGTTGTACAGTCTGTTCGATGCTTCTCTGTCTCTGGTTCTATTTTTGTTCATCAGTTTATGCTGTTCATTATATTCCACAAATAGTGAGATCATGTGATATTTATCTTTCTCCGACTGGCTTATTTCGCTTAACGTAATGCTCTCTAGGTCCATCCGTGCGGTTGCAAATGGTAAGAGTTCCTTCTTTTTTTACAGCAGCGTAGAATTCCACTGTGTAGATGTATCACGGTTTTCTAATCCACTCCTCTGCTGATGGGCACTGAGGCTGTTTCTAAATTAAAAGCCATTATTGACGAAATCTGGAAGGAGTTCATTTCTATGGGGATCATCTGACATTTGGAAGATATGCTAAGATTTTTAATATCTGAAAACCAGCTCTGTCTTAGAATTCTGCCTCCTAAAGACTAAAAACAGCAACAGCTGATGAATTACATTTTTGTGGTGGTCTCCTTTAATTTGCTAGGGAATAGTTTTGGCTCTCTATGAGGCATATCCTTGCAGCTGTGTTCCTCAGTGCTGCGTCCCCAGAGGTTGGGGTGTTCTTCTGGCCCTGGATATGGAATCTGTTCTTAAGCTGCTTCACCATGACTTCTCAGTGCGTTTGGGTGGAACATCAGGCAGAGACTCTGACCTCCTCAAAGAGAAATGCGAGAGCAGGATAAAGAAGAGGAAAGCTAGCCTGCCTGCCAGAGTCTTTTTAAGGAAAGGATTCTTTGGTGGTCAAGTGCTTGGTGACCTTGAGAGGGACTTGAGTGCAGAATAGATTATTCAGAGGTTACCTTAGTTTTCAAATGAATAGTTAGTGTGTAAACACTGCCAAAGGCCTTGCTCTTAGTTACCTTTAGATTACAAATCGTATTATTCTACTTACACGTCTAACAAATGTTAACAATCCCTCTTAAAAAAGGGGGTGTTGTGGGTAGAGAAGTGTCCTCCCCCCAATTCATGTCCACCTGGAGTCTCAGAATGTGACCCTATTTGGAAATAGCATCTTTGCAGATGAAATTTAGGTAAGGATAGAGAGAGGAGCTCATGTTGGATTAGGGCAGGACAGAGAAAGAGCATCCTAATACAGACAGAAAAGGATCCACAGAGAAGGGGACCAGGCAGAGAAGGGAACAGATCGGCGTGATGATGCCACAAGCCAGGGACAGCCAGGAGCCACCATAGCTGAGGAGGCCAGGATGGATTCTCTCTGAGAAAGTGTAGATGGAGCATGGCCTGCTGACCTCATTTCACTCTTCTGGCCTCCAGAATGAACAATCAATGTCTGCTGTTTTAAGCCACAGAGTTCGTGGTACTTTGTTATAGCAACCCTAGAAACCAATATTTAATCTGTGGTTTCATTTACAAACTTCAAATTCTTTAAACAATTTAAACTGCAGTTTAAATATTTGATGGCTTTTTAAAATACTTTAAGTATCTGACAAGTGAACCTTCTTAAGCACTCCAATTTTTATAACTCTAATAATTAAAATTTATTAATATGATGTGTCCTAAATCTTTTGATAATTTCAATGTCATAAATTCAGTATGAATTTTTCTCATCCCTTTGAATTATTTTTCTCATTCTCATTGAACTCACTAAAATAATGAGTGCAAATTAATTAACCAGTTAATTAATTAACCACAAGGCTGAACTGTTTTTGTAATAGGCCAATGTTTTTTTTTAAGCATCACAAGTTGGTAAGTATCAAATAACATATACATTTTTCTTCAGCACAATCCAAAAAATAGTAATAGTGTGGGCTTTATTCCTTTAAACATTTCTAGACTTAATTCTGAGGCTTCCTATAAGACACCTGGCTGAAATGGCCTAACAAATCGAAATACTGACCAGGATCCTGATGGATTGATTATTTCCCAATCCCAACCTCTAACTCAGCTTTTCCACAGTCATTATATTGTGGTTTCCAACGTTGGAGAAGGCAGTTGTCATTTCCCTGGGATATTAGGCAGAACTCTCCTGAGAAACAGAACCAATAAAATACATAGATTAACTTACCTTTATATGTATACTAAAGACTCAATGCACAAAATTTGTGCGGGGTAGGGTGGGGGCCTCAGCCTGGTCTGCACCCTCTCACAATCCAGGATCCCTTGGGGGATGTACAACTGCCAGTTTAGGCCTGATTGGGTATAAGCCGGCAGTTGGACATCCCTCTCGCAATCCGGGACCCCTTGCTCCTAACCACCCACCTGCTTGCTCCTTACCACCCACCAGCTCACTCTTTACCATTTGGCTCGTCATTCCTTAGTGCTGCTCTGGAGGCAGGAGAGGCTCCTGCCACCACCACTGAACTCACCAGCCATGAGCCCAGCCTCTGGCTGAGAGACCCTCCCGCTGTGGGAGCACACTGACCACCAGGGGCCAGCTCATGCATTGAGTGTCTGCCCCTTAGTGGTCAGGGTGCGTCATAGTGACTGGTCATTCTGGTCGTGCCGCCGTAATGGTCACTGGGCTTTTATTATATAAATATTTATTTTTGGTGAGGAATTGGCTCACATGATTGTGGAGGCTGAGCAGTCTCATGACCTACTGTCTATAAGCTGGAGACCCAGGAGATCCAGTACTATAGTTCAGTCTGAGGTGAAGGTCTGAGAACCAGAGGAGCTGACGGTGTAGGTCTGAGCCCAGGGGCAGAGAAGACCAGTGTCTCAGCCCCGACAGTCCAGCAAGGAAGGCATGAATCCTACCTTAATCTGCCCTTTGTCTATGTAGGTCCTCAACAGGTTGAATGATGCCCATCCATACCAGCAAAAGTAATGTCCATCAGTTCAAATGCCAATCTCATCCAGTAATACCCTCACAGATCACCCAGAAATGATGTTTAGCCAAACACTGGTCATCTTTGACCCACTCAAGTTGACACACAGAGTTAATATCTGAGTATGCATATTTCTTCAGAGGGGTAGACTCTGCCATTGAAATGATTAACATTTTATCTGGTCCAGTGATTAACATTTGATGAGAACAGTGTTGATGAGACAAGGTACTACTTAACTCTAATGAGGGAGAACCATCTCTCCCAGGCCAGATTAGAACTCTTGACCAGTTATCATGTTAGCAATTCATACCCATCCATCATTGCTACAGGATAAAACTCAAATGTATTGTTTGAAATTCTAATAATAAGAAATTCATTTTCCTACAGAGAACAGTTTTTACAATAATATCTAAAAATGGCTGACACAGCATTCAGACATCAATCTTGTAGATGTATTTTCCAAAACAGGAAGACCACAACTTGGGACATTTCATCATTGGGAGATGGTAAAAAGAGATACAGAAGGAAGTTTTGACTTGCTAACTCTTGGAGACAATTCCCCTCTCTTTAACTGACTCATTTTTTTTTTTTTGAGGTCTAAAGCCACACAATAGAAATCTTTTAACTCTGCCCTTCACCACAGAACTCTTCAAGGAACTGTGTATGAACCCAGGTTCTACTACCTGAAATAAATCACTTGTGACTTTCCTTCAGACACCTTATATAGGTTTGAAATTATACATTCACTAGGTAGGTTATGTGATTACCATTTTAAACTATGCCTCAGTTTCCTCACATATAAAGTGGTGATAATAACAGTATCTACTTGAGATAGTCAAATAAATGAGTCTACTATAAGAAAGTGCTTAGAACAATCCTGAAACTAACTAATGTTACTAGTATATACATGTTAATTATAACTTGTTATAACTCCTTCTTTAAAATTGTTAGCATCTCCCTCTCTCTCTCTCCCCCCCCCCGCTAGTGTATTCCCAGGGCTAAACTACAGTGCCTGGTCCAGAGTGTGCTCAATAAATGTTTGTGAGTGACTTACTAGCAATGGAATGACTAACAAGGCTTTTGCCTTGCCTTTTTGTGCTATGTATTGTTGTTTTCCCTAAACTTTGTAATTTAAGGATTAGGATCAGCTGGCTGCTTGTGTTCATAACCCAAACACAGAAAGAACCCAGCAGGTCCTCATAGGAGACAGCAACCACCACAGCTCAGATGGATGATGTTTATGTCCACATTAGCTGTTTTCATCAAGAAAACTTGCTTATAACACTATTTTTTGAAATGTTAGACACTGAAAAGATTGACTATAAATCCATAATTTTCACAGGCATGCTCTTCACAATTTTCTTTACGCTTACAAATAAAGAAAGAAAAGAAAAGTAGAAATATATTGATATGTGTATAGGAAGCCCACTGCATTTGGGAAGTTTCCAATCAAGAATTCATTTAATTTTCTACCATAACTCATGATTGCCTTCTCAGAGTTAACTTCCTGTCTCTCTTAACCTGCAGGTGTGCTTACAAGGTGAGGGAGGGAGGTCAGTGGAGCTGAGCCCACTCTGATCAATAGTCCTAGTTCTGCTGGCTGGGGCAGATGGATGCACTCGGCTTGAAAAGCCTAGAGCTAATCTGTGATTTAGCTTGAAGTGTAGATTCCCAGAGTTACAGTGTTAGGCACTAGTTCCACAACCAGCTAGAGGAATCCTGTTATCTTACTACCTATGAAGAATAATATTAGAAAATCCAGCCACCATTTTTAATATTCTGTGTATGGCATGTTTTGAGAGTCTCCATTTAGGGAGCCAGACATGCATTTTTCTTAAAAATGAAATTGTAGTCCACACTTTTCTCTGTTCTCCACTTGCTGTCTATGAAAAAAATGACGCTCCCAGTCTCCACCAAAGTAGGAAGTAGCTCCTGTAGACCAGAGAGAATGAGAATGACAGGGCTCAATAAAGAGCCCTAGAAGATAGGAAGCATCTACAGTGTAACCTTGAACTTAGTCTGGCTTTTGGGGGGCTCCCAGGGCTGGAGCTATAGCATGCTACAAACTCTGCTTTTACCTTTTATTTCCACGTAGATCATGAGATGCTTATTAAACAATGAATTCCTGAAAGATTCAACCTTGATAAACCCTTCATCACGACAGTCTAACCCCATTGTCTGTCACGTAATAGGGGCCATATAACTGACATGAAATTTTTCTGGTTTCTAACCATTCCTGACCAGTTAAGGAGAATTTTATAACTTGATAGATTCTCCCCTACCTTCTACTCCGTCACTCAGATAAGATCCCAACTTTTTTGATGCATCTTGTAAATTTCATGGTAAACAGTAAAATCAAATTAAGGCATCTATTTCCATTTGGACCCTGTATGGAAAGACAAGAAGCCAGAAATCTGATAGATGGTTGCACTGGCCTTGTTTCAGAGTGTGATCCTGTGTGAACTTTGACCTTATGAGGGGAGGGGCAGCCTGTGGCTCATTGTACCATAGACCAGCCAGTAGGGTGATTCCCAAAGGTGGAGTCCTATTGGGTTTCCAGAACACCCTAGCATCAGACTGTGTACTGCCAGAAACCAAACATTCTCTCACTAATAGAAAGATGTGGACAGGAGACCAGAAGGCTGGTCAACCTTAATTGCTCTGAAAGATCAGAGCTAATCACTCACTGTTTAGTTGAAACATTGTTAGCTGAAGCAGCCTCTACCTGTTTCATGTAAACTTCTGTTCTTGTAATTTCCTACCTAAAGGCTATGGGTGTATCCCAAAGCCTTAATAAAAGGGAGAAAAAGGCCAGAGCAAGGGGTAGTCTTGAGGAAGGCTCCCGCCTGGCCCCCCAATATCACCAAATTAATGCTTTTCTAGTCTCTCTTTTCATTTGTGTGCGGCCTCCTCCAGAACCCGAACCCTGAACTGGGAACCCCAAACCACGCGGGAAGTGGAAAGAGTTTCCCACAGTGTACTTCATGCGTTGATGTATCTGAGATTCTACCATGCCTTTTCTGTTACTATTTTGGCTCATGTCTTTTTTTGAGCTATGATGACTGAGACTCCTTTTCCTGTGACCAAAAAAACCTTGACCAAGATGATGGAGATAGGGTTTTCCCAAGATAATGGGTCTTTCCTGGTAAAATTAAAAAAACACCCCCTTTTTTCACATTTTATTGGAAATCCCCACAGCCTTTACAAGGAACTGAGGAGGAGGCAGGGCTCTGAGGGGTGTAGACACATGTATGATGTAGGGGGTTATGTGGAGTACTAGGGGGCGGGGCCGGGGAAAGGAGAAGAAGTTTGATTTGTAGTGTTTGCTGATTTTCAGGTATAAATACTCCAACCGTGATGGTTTAAAGCTAAACTCATTCAGAATTGTGAGAAAATAAATGTCTGTTGTCTAAGCAAAAATAATAAAGAGAGATAATTTGGTTGTAAAATAGTTTAACAACCAATTGACCAAAAGGCTGTAAATTTAACAGCGGATTCTTGCAAGCCGGCCAATAAATGCAACCACTGAGACCAGGGGTTGGGGAGGGAAAAATCTTTGAGGGCTTTCCTCCGCTCTCTTTTCTCTTCTCGTTTTGCTCTGAGCGGTAAGAAGTGGGGTCTCCCTTAGAGGAGACGGGGTTATCTCACACGTGAGGCGGAAAGAGAGCTGTGGCTGACTCTTGGTGGAGGAGGGCAGTGGCTGTCGCGAGAAGGTGAATAGAATTCTGATTTGTGAATAAAGAAGGTTAGTGGTGTGGGGAGCAGGTGCCTTTAGGGATGGTCCTTCATTTTATTCCGGTAGTGTCACTTGCGAGGTAAATATGATGCAAGTGGCCCCCTACTTAAATATATCTATCTCGCCCCCCTCCATGTTACCCATGAGAGGTTTAATTGGGTCGATAATTTCTACTTGTAACGTGTAAACAGGCCAGCAGTTAGGACAATTCCAGACATGCGCTGCATTCTGAAGGAGTTCGGGACATGGACATGCCATCCCCAAATAGGCTGCTTTGTTGTGTTGTTTATTTTGAGCTGAAAGCACTTGAAACAGCAAATGCAGGGAGAGACCCTCTCAATACTCCCCTCCCCTGTGTTCCTTCTGAGGTTCAATAGTCTGCTCACGCATCTATGTCTCTGGTCCTATTTTTGATCATTAGTTTAAGTTTATGTCCGTCATTAGGTTCTGCATATGAGTGAGATCATGTGATATTTATCTTTCTCTGACTGGCTTATTCCACTTAGCATAATACTTACCAGGTCCATCCATGCTGTTGCAAATGGTAAGAGTTCCTTCTTCTTTTATTGCAGGGTAGTATGCCATTGTGTACATGTACCACAGTTTTATATCCACGCACCTGCTGATGGGCACTTAGGCTGTTTCCAAATCTTAGCTATTGTAAATTGTGCTGCTATGAACATAGGGGTGCATAAGTCCTTTCTGATGAGTGCTTCAGGCTTATTAGGATATATTCCTAGAAGTGGGATTACTGGGTCAAAATGGGAATTCCACTTTTAATTGTTTGATGAAACTCCATCCTGTTCTCCACAGAGGCTGCACCCATTCCTACCAGCAGTGGGTGGTACGCATCTCGATATCACTCATTTGATCAGTTTTCTCATCGTCATAATATTAACCTGTATGGAATAGAGTTTTAACCGATGGACTAGGTAGTTGGTTTTCAGAAAGAATGCAAAGAACACCAGCATGGATCCATCTTGCTTGCGCTGACTCCCATTTTTAAAAAACGTTTTAAATGAACTGTAACTTTTAGAGCTGGTTTAGATTACAGCAAAGCTGTGGAGGCAGTACAGAGAGCTTCCCTATGCCCCACCCCCAGCTTCCTCTGTCACTAGCATTTTACATTAATGTGGTCCATTTGTTGCCATTAGTGAACCGATGCTCATACAGCACTGTTAACTACAGTCCACCCTTTCTTTGAGTTTCTTCAGTTTCCCCCTCATGCCCATGTTTTCTGTTCCAAGAATCCCAACCAGGAAACCACATTACATCAGTCATCATGTCTCCTGAGGTTCCTCTGGGCGGTGATGGTTTTCAAAAAAATTTTTTTGGTTTTGATGACCTGGACAATTTTGAGGAGTACTGGTCACTTAAGTTGGTAGAATATTCCTCATTTGAGATTTGTCTGATTTTTTTTCTTTTTCTTTTTTTAAAAAATATATTTTATTGATTTTTTTACAGAGAGAAAGGGAGACGGATAGAGAGTTAGAAACATCAATGAGAGAGAGACATCAATCAGCTGCCTCCTGCACACCCTCCACTGGGGATGTGCCTGCAACCAAAGTACATGCCCTTGACCGGAATCGAGTTCGCAGACCGACACTCTATCCACTGAGCCAAACCGGTTTTGGCTGATTTTTTTTTTTTTATGGTTAGATTGGGATGATGGTTTTGAGGGGAAGATCGCAGAGGTCAAGAGGTGTTTTCATTGTACCATATAAAGGTGCGTACTAACAATATAACATCACTGTTGATGTTGATCACCTGACTGAAGAGTGTTCGTCACTGTTTTTTATTCTGGGATGCCACGTGTTCTGGAATGCTCAGTGGCTTCATCTCTGTACGACAGCTCTTCCTCTGAATACAGCTTGTAAGCCTGACTAACCATAAAAGTCCCAGTGTGGTTTGAAAGTGCGTGTTCCTGAAAATTCTGTATTTGGACAGAGAGGCCCTGGGCTCTAGCCCCCATTTCTAAGAAGCACGGGTTGTTTCAATCCAGTGGTCTGTAGACTATCTACACTTGGAGAAAACAGTCCTCACCTGCAAAGGGAAGGCAAGACATTCTGGATATTCTCAGAAGCTGCCGTTTGCCTGTGTCTGCTGCAGAAGCAGAGGCCAATTTCCTTTTGAGTTGCCTTTTCGGCCTTACCCAGGGCATAACATGCAATTAATCTCAGACCCAATGCTCTTCTCCTGTGAGAAGCACTTTCATGCCTCTGCCCAGTGGTCAGGGCCTCTTTCTATGTGAGAGCATCTGGCTAACGCCGACATCCCATGTTCGCGCAACCATGTGTGGGCTTATACAGCAAAAATGGATGAGGAAGTATGTTCTGCACTGCGGTGGGCAGAAAAACATTGTTATTAAAGTCAAACCTCAACTGATGAGCCACGTTCTTAGTCCGCAGGGATAGCAGAATCCATCTCATGGAAAATGTTATTCTGTGGTTTAGAAACACTCCTTACTGGACCCTGTGGTTATAAGACACAGTGACTTGGACCAGTCTGATTAGAGTCCCAGTGGCAAACTGCTCTTCATGACAAATTAAATGGGGGTCCTGTCCTAATCGGTTTGAGAAGAATAAACAGCAGCAGAGAGAAATTTGTTCTTTTTTTTTTATAATAAATCTTTATTGTTCAGATTATTACAATTGTTCCTCTTTTCCCTCCATAGCTCCCCTCCACCCGGTTCCCACCCCACCTTCTGCCCTTTCCCTCTCCCCCAACTGTCTTCATCCATAGGTGTATGATTTTTGTCCAGTCTCTCTCTGTACCCCCCACAACCCTTTCCCTCCAAGAATTGTCTGTCAGTCTATGCCCCTGATTCTATTATATTCACCAGTTTATTCTGTTCATCAGATTTTTTATTCACTTGATTTTTAGATTCACTTGTTGATAGATATGTATTTGTTGTTCATAATTTTTATCTTTACCTTTTTCTTCTTCTTCCTCTTCTTCAAGAATACCTTTCAGCATTTCATACAATACTGGTTTGGCGGTGATGAACTCCTTTAGCTTTTTCTTATCTGTGAAGCTCTTTATCTGCCCATCAATTCTGAATGATAGCTTTGCTGGGTAGAATAATCTTGGTTGCAGGTTCTTGCTATTCATCACTTTGAATATTTCTTGCCACTCCCGTCTGGCCTGCATCATTTCTGTTGAGAAATCAGCTGACAATCGTATGGGTGCTCCCTTGTAGATAATTAATTGTTTTTCTCTTGCTGCTTTTAATATTCTCTCTTTGTCTTTTGCTCTTAGTATTTTAATTATGATGTGTATTGGTATGGTCCTCTTTGGATTCCTTTTGTTTGGGGTTCTGTGCATTTTCTGGACTTGTTAATCTATTTCTTTCACCAGGTAGTGGAAGTTTTCTGTCATTATTTCTTCAAGTAGGTTTTTAGTATCTTGCTCTCTTTCTTCTTCTGGCACCCCCATAATTCTGATGTTGGTTCTCTTGAAGTTGTCCCAGAGGCTCCTTACACTATCTTCATATTTTTGGATTCTTTTTTCTTTTTTCTTTTCCAGTTGGGTGTTCTTTACTTCTTTGTATTTCAAATCTTTGACTTGATTCTTGCAATCCTAATCTGCTGTTGGATCTCTGTATAATATTTTTTATTTCAGTCAGTGTATGATTAGTTTCTAGTTGGTCCTTTTTCATATCCTCAAGGGTCTCGCTAAATTTATCGGCCTTTTCTAGGAAATTCTTGGAAAACCTTATAACTGGTTTTGAACTTTATATCCAGTCATTTGTTTTCCTCCAATTCTTTCATCTGTAATCTGTTTCTTTGTCTCCACATTTTGGCTGCTTCCCTGATTTGATAGAGTGGATTTGTGTGCTAGGTGTTCTATATGGCCCAGTGGCTCAGCCTCCACAGTTACCTGAGGTGGATACTCTTGTTGTACCTTTTTGTGGGCTATGGGCACAGTCTTTTTGTATTTAAGTCTTGATTGTTGTTGGTATCACTGGGAGGAATTGACCTCCAGGCCAACTGGCTGTGAGGATCAGCTGTGTCTATGCTGGGAGAACCTCTGTGCTGGAGACACCCTTATGGAAAAAGACTTGCAAAAGCCTCTGTGTTCAGATCAGATGGGACAGAGTCTTAAGGCTGAGCAGACAGCAATGGCTTCCCATCAGCCCTGCTCTAAGAGGCCCCTGGGTCTCAGTGTCCTGCAATAATCACTGCAAGCACCTCTGAGAGAAAGCCACCCTTGGGTTTTGCCCACTGCCAGACAGTCCAGGCTCTCTCCGAATGAGTCTGGGTCCCCAGAGTCCCACCTGGAACTGGAGTTCAGAGCCGTCAGGAGCTTTTGTCTCCCTTCCAGTTGAGAAAGCCAGTCGCACACTCAGTTGCCTGCCCTCTTTCCACGTGCATACCTCGGTACCTCTTCCTTCTGCAGCTCCTCTGAGTCTCAGTGTGCTTTTCTGTTTCCTTCTAGTTGTAGAATTTCCACTCAGCCAACTTTCCTGTGGTTCTGGATGATATCTGTTTTGTCTTTTAGCTGTAGTTTTGAAATTGTTGTGTTAGGCAGCAGTTTAGGTACTCACCTATGTCGCCATCTTGGTTTCCTCCATAAATTTGTTCTTAATCCCTTGGGAAATGTTAATGAGCCTGTGTGTGTGTGTGGTGTGTGTGTGTGTGTGTGTGTTCATGGCACAGGGATGGGGAGGAGGAACAGTCACATTAGAGGAGAACATCACATTAGAATAATTTCTCATAAACTGGTTGCTCTGTCACTTCTAGCTCGGATAGCTGGGGTGGAGGCTGGTGAGCCTTTTTGGAAGGGTAAAATGTTTGATGGAGAACAATAGTCTCAAAAAAATGAAAACTTTCATTATTGTTTTAATGTTTCATCTCTTTGAGCTGTATATTAGTTGTCGATTGGTGCTGGAACAAGTGGCCACCGGTGTTTTGAAAGAGCACACCTCATAGTTTTGTAGTTCTGCCGGTTCGCATTGTGACATGACACGGGTCAGCCTGGGCTGAAATCCAGGTGTCTGCAGCGCTGGGCTCCCTTCTGGAGGCTCTTGAGGGAGAATCAGTTTCCTTGCATTTCTCCAGATTCGAGAGGCCACACACCTTCATTGGCTCGTGGCAGCTTCCTCCACTTTCAAAGCTCTCAATGTGGCATCACGTGGTCCCTTTTTCTGTCGTCACAGCTCCCTCTGGCTCCAGCTGGGAAAGGTCCTCTCTTTAAAGACCTATGACATTAAACTGAGCCTCCCCAACTAATACAGGGCAATCTCCTTAATAAAAGTCATTGATGTAATCATGCATGGAAAGTTCCTGTGCCATGTAAGGTAACATATAACATGTTCTGGGGATTAGGACACCCTTGAAGGCGTGTGATTCCACCTGCCATGGATTTACCATGGATTTCATATCCCAACTCATCCATTTTCTTGCCAGTCACTGACAAAATTTATATATATATTTCAGAGAGGAAGGGAGAGGGGGAGAGAGATAGAAACATCAATGGCAAGAAATATTCATCGATTGGCTGCCTCCTGCACTCTCCACCCTGGGGATTGATCCCACAACCCCAGGCATATGCCCTGATGGGAATAGAACCGTGACCTCCTGGTTCATGGGTCAGGGCTCAACCACTGATCAACACTGGCTAGGTTGAAGAAGTTGTTTAATGTGAAGTTGTGAAGAAGTTTATAGCAAATTGGAATTTTATGATTTCTTGCTTATAATGAAAAAAAGTTAAGAATTAAACTAAACCGTGATCCCTTCCCATGAATTATTCAAGTTGTTTCGCCTTGGCGTCTGACTGATGTGGAACCCCCTGTCTCCTTTACTTGCTACAAGTAAATCAAACAAGCAGCAACAACTGCCTTCTTCTTGAATACAGTGCCCCAAGTGGCAAACCCCCTGAGTTAGGCAACAAAAGCAGGAGAGAGATTTCATTAACGAAAGGAGAGATGGGTCAAAAGGAAAGAGCTTTGCTTAAAGAGGAGATACCTGGATGTGCTATGCACCAGCACTGAAAATGAGCAAGTAGCATGGAGGGCAGAGGTCAGGGCTGACTCGGGATCACGCATTCACTGCAAGAGGGGACCATTTCCCGACTCAATGTTGAGGGAATCTGGGAGCTCAGAGGTTTTGGCACCAGTGATGACAGGAAGAGCCTTTTGAGGAAGTGCTCTTTTGAGATGTGTATTCAAACGCCTTTGGACCCTCCTGCTGTTCCCAGAAAAAGGTCAGACCCCTGACCCCCTGCTGTCCCTTTCTTCAGTTTTGCAAGTCTGGCACTTAAATAACTTGTGAAGATTCATTCCTTCCTTTTTCCAGACCACATTTTTTTTTTTACTTTAAGTTGTTTTATTGTGTGTGTCTTTTTTTTTTGGTCTTACTTATTTTTTAAAATTTATTTTATTTTTATTTTTTCCTTATTGCCCTCCCCAACCCTGCTCACTCCCCAGTACATGTCCTCACGTGTCTCCCCTCCCCACCTCCCCCATTGCCCTGTATCCACTGGCTATGCCTACACACACATGCATAGAAGTCCTTTGGTTGATCTCCTACAGGCCCCTCCCAACCCTCAACCTCCCCTGCCTTCCCACTGTAGCACGACAGTCTGTTCATTGCTTCTTTACCTCTGCATCTGCTTCCCCTCACCCCCTGATTCTTGTCTTTAAAAACATCTTGCCCCTGTGGGCCAGAAATAAACCCACAAGAGCAAAAAAAAAAAAAAAAGTTTGAGCCCCAATTTTAATGTCCAATAGTTCTGAGTTCCAGTTTCAATGTCAAACAGTTCCTTATGTGTACATGTCATTAATGGTATCTGGTTAGTGGGCAAATGGTGGCAATGCCAGTCCGACCCTCTCTGGTTTGGTCCTAGGCATCCTGTAGTGATGCACAGCTGCTGACTGCTCGTATCAGGCCACATATTCAAATAAGATCCTTGGAATGAACAGATCAGTATGACCCAGCATCCCCTTAGGTAATTTTGCAAACTAACTCCTAATAATTACCAGTGGGATTAATACAATTTTTTTTAAAGGAGTGAACTCTGTTTTGTTTTCAAATATTGGATACTCTTATCCAATTTCAGATTCGGCAACAGTCATAACTTTTTGTGTGAGTATTGGTGATACGCATCAATACAGAGCACATCGTGAGTGCATAATAATTTGACAAATCTCTGGTGGTCAGAGAGGCCTCTATATAATCTATTGTGTGTTATATTGTGCATATCACAAGTGGTGATCCGAGGCAAGAGGACTGGTGGGTGTGCTAAAAACCAGTCCAAATGGCTGGCCTGTGTTTTCTTCTCTGAGTTCTCACAGCCACACCCTGTGTGTGTTGGCACAGGAACAGAGTACATGTTCATGACCTTATTGGTTTGTCATGTACGTGGTCAAGTACATGAGCGAGTTCTACTTTCCCTGAGAGTCATAACCATAATTACTCCCTTCGGGTCCTGGCTGGAAATGACCAGAAACCAACTTCAAACGAACCTGGAAGTCATCCCCAGCAGAAAGGATATCAGTTTCCTGGGACTGCCGTTACCAGTGATCACAAGCGGGGTGGCTTTAAACAGCAGGAGCATGTTCTCTTGCACGTTACGGAGGTCAGAATGCTGAGATCCAGGGCTTAGCGAGGTTGGTGCTTCCGGAAGTGTGGGAACCTCTTTCCACGTCCCGCGTGATTCAGGGTTCCCGGTTCAGGGTTTGGGTTCTGAAGGAGGCCACAAGGAAATTAAAAGAGACTAGAAAAGTATAACTTGGCGATATTGGGGGGCCAGGCGGGAGTCTTCCTCTATGGAAAGGGCTACCCCTTACTCTGACACACCCATGACCTTTAGGCAGAAAATTCCAAGAACAGAAATTTACATGAAACAAACAGGTAGAGGCTGCTTCAGCAAACAATGTTTCCACTAAACAGTGAGTGATTAACTCTGACCTTTCAGAGCAGTTAAGGTTGACCAGCCTTCTGGTCTCCTGTTCACATCTTTTTATCAGTGAGACGATGTTTGGTTTCCATCAGGGAAGCTCTAAAGAAGAGTGTCTTCCACGTCTCTCTCCCAGCTTCTGGTGTTGCCCACACTCCTCGGTGTTCCTTGATTGGCCCATGGCACACTCCAATCTCTGCCTCCATCATCTCATGGTATTCTTCCTGTGTGTCCCTGTGTCTCTTTATTTTTATTTTTAATATATTTTATTGATTTTTTACAGAGAGGAAGGGAGAAGGATAGAGAGTTAGAAACATCAATGAGAGAGAGACATCGATCAGCTGCCTCTTGCACGCCCCCTACTAGAGATGTGCCCGCAACCAAGGTACATGCCCTTGACCGGAATCGAACCTGGGACCTTTCAGTCTGCAGGCCGACACTCTATCCACTGAGCCAAACTGGTCTTGGCTGTCCCTGTGTCTTGACATGGCTTTCTTACAAGGACATCAGTTCTTAGAATTAAGGTTCATTCCAATCCAGTATGATTTCATCGTAATTTGATCACATCCTCTAGAACCCTATTTCCAAATTGGTATCCATTTGAACTAGAGGTTAGGGCTTCAACACGGTTTTGAGTGACTCCATGCAACCAACGACAGAAGATTATTGAAAAAGTGTATTTGGATGCAGTCAGCAGAAGACTCCACACATGCACATAGTACACTTGGTACTGAGTAACAAATTATGACTTTGTGCGTTTAAGCTTTGGTCACAGCTGAGGTCTCTCTGGAAAAATTAAAAATCTCACAAATTTCATTTTTTTTTTTTGTTTTTTTTTTTGCAGGGGGTGTGTGGTTAATCCTCATCTGAGGATATTTTTCCATTGATTTTTTTTTTTTTTTTTTAGATAGAGTGGAAGGAGGAAAAACAGAGAGAGAAACCATCGATGTGAGAGAGACACATGGATTGGTTGCCTCCCTCAGTTACCCCCAACCAGAGCTGGGGATTGAGTCAACAAATGAGGTACATGTCCTTGTGGGGATTGAACTCAAGACCTTTTGGTTTGAGGGCCAACGCTCTATCCACTGAGCCAAACCAGCCAGGACCCCACAGATTTCTTTCTTTTCTTAAATACATTTTATTTATTTTTACAGAGAGGAAGGGAGAGGGATAGAGAGTTAGAAACATCGATGAGAGAGAGACAGCGATCAGCTGCCTCCTGCACACCTCCTACTGGGGATGTGGCCACAACCAAGGTACATGCCCTGGACCAGAATCGAACCTGGGACCCTTCAGTCCGCAGGCCAACACTTTATCCACTGAGCCAAACCAGTTAGGGCCCCACAGACTTCTTATATGCAGAAATTTTTGGTTGCGGAAGACAGATTAGCTTCCTTTAAGCACGTCAAACTTGCATGCCTCGTTTATTTGGCCCATGTTAGCCTTCGAGTTTGACATGCTGGGCTTACTCTGTCTAGCACCAATAGCACTTCCCTCTCTTCAAAACTGGGCAAATCTGTCCTGGAAACTGGAAAGCCCAGTGGAAACAATGCTTAAAACTCCACAAACCACAGAAAATCAGTCAAGCAGGGGTGATTTTCAGTCCACTGTATTTTGGGTGTGTAGCATCTCTTTAATCAGCATGTCCAACTCTCAGACAACCCTTCTATGTGCACTGAGGCTACAAAGGCATTTCCCTGATGATCCCCCCACCCCACACCCCTTCCCCTGCCACCATGGTACCTGGGATGGGTCAGAGTTTGTACCCCTGATTTTTGGAAAATTCCCCAATCTCAGCCTTTTGTTTTTGTGTGACTTATATGATGAAAAGTGTTCAGAGTTATTAAGGTCTTTCAAGAAATAAATCAATTTTTTTTCTCCTTTCTTACAGTTACAGGGATTTGCCTCTGAGAGTTGTGTATTTATTATGTTTCCTTTGGCTTCATTTTGTTTTATAATTTAAACGATTCTGGTATGATTGCACATCCGTGCTATTATTTTCCCTGGGCTCACGGATGACACAGCAGACTGAACTCTTCCCTGAACTGAATCTCTCTCACTGGGGACCTGCATATTTTGGAGCAGACTAGAACTAATCATTTGCATTGTACCAACTGTCATAAATAATTCAGCCTGCTAAATTCCAAAGCACTACCAGGAAGGGTGAGCAGTCTCTTGAAAGGGGAATTTTCAAGATCCACCTTTGCTTCTGCTATCAGTGCTCAGAAATCCCAACGAACACATTTTGGAAAGCAGACAACATGGGTAAGTCACGGGATTAGATAGAACTTTCCACATTGCATGTTGACCTGCATTCAGGTAGAAGTTAGGACTCAGCTCATATTTCCTGAAGGCTGGGTATGTGCAGAGCAAAGCACTGGAGACTCTGGAACTGACAGAGGGTCCAAGCTTTGAAGTACCCCTGCCCTCTGGGGTCTTATTGCTTCAAGTCCCCAGAATAAACCAAGCACAATAATAGCAGAGCGCTGGGGAGTGTATGAGTCTCCTTTTGCTGCTGAAACAAAGTGCGGCACACTTCGGAGATTACAAAAACAACACAAATTTATTATCTTACAGTTCCGGAGGTGAGAAGTCTGATGTAGGTCTCATGGGGCTTAAATCAGAGGGTGGGCATGGCTAGATTCTTTCTGGAGGCTTCTGGAGGAGAGTCTGTTTTGTGGCCTTTTCCAGCTTCTGGAGACTGTCCATGTTCCTGGCCGCAGCTCACCGTTCCATTTTTAAAGCCAGCAATGGCTGGTCAAGTCTTTCCCATGTCGCAAAACTCTGACACTGATTTCTTTTGCCTCTTCCTTCCATTTTGAAGGTCCCATCTGGGTAACCAGGATGATCTTATTTTAAGGCCAGCAGATTAGCAACCTTAATTCCCCCTTATCATTTAATGAACATATTTACAGATTCTAGAAATTAAGGATGGGGACATCTTTGGGGGACTGATCTTCAGGCTCCAATAGGGTCCGTTATGTGTCCTCTTCTGATCAGAAAGGTAGGAGGCTTTGTCTGGAACTATCCTGCTCATAAATACATTTTATTGAGTCACTAGAGGCCTGGTGCATGAAATTCGTGCATGGGTAAGGTCCCTAGGCCTGGCTGGTGATCAGGGCCAATAGGGGCCTTCTGGCTGCAGGTCAGGGCCTTCCTTCCCTGGCTGCTGGCTGGGGCTTTCCTTTGTTCCGTGTCACCCCCTGGTGGTCAGTGCATGTCATAACAAGCAGTTGATCTTCTGGTCAGTAGAACTCCCAATGAGACAATTTGCATATTAGCCGTTTATTATATAGGATATTATATAGGAACTGGTACTGGGTGGAGTAGAGACAACTCAAATCTTAATCTGTGCTCAATTTTTTCTTTGTTTTCTCTGTCATTCCCCCTAAATCTGAGCAGGGAATTGCAGTAGTCTTTTCCTTTAGCTTTTTTATTTTTTCCATCCTCACCTGAGGCTATTTTTCTATTGGTTTTTAGAGAGAGTAGAAGAGAGAGGGAAAGTCAGAGAGGAATATCAATGTGAGAGAAACATATGCATTAGTTGCCTCTTATGGGGCCCAGGCTGGGGAGGAGCCTGTAACTGAGGTACATGCCCTTGACCAGAATCAAAACTGGGACGCTTCGGTCTGCAGGCCAACACTCTATTTACTGAGTCAAACCAGCTAGGGCTCAACTTTTGATTTTGAATAGTAAATTTAAAAATATTAAGAACGGCTTCGAGCGGAAATTGGATTAATTCTTAGTGATAGTTTTGACCATTCAGACAGAAATGGGCAGTGGAAGAAAAAATTGGTCAAATGCATTGCAGAAGAATGCAGTATGGTGAGAACATCTCTCTGTGTAAGACTCTTTTTTAGAGCTTGCCAATCTTTTTCTGGGATTACCTATAATTTGGTTTATCTTTCTGTAGCAGCTCCTCCCTAGAAATGCCTGACTGGGACACACCCTGACTCTCGCTTACAAGGCCATGGCCACACTTCCACCTCACAGAACCACTTCCCAGCCCCGCTAAGCGGGCAGCGGGCCTGTGGTCTCCCTCTGGCTGTGCCGAACACCTACTCAACAAAGCCCATTAGATTTTCTCACCTAGGAACCTGAAAATGAGACTCAAAAACTCTATTTATCCAACCCAAAGAGTGAGTCCTAATGTCAACTACGGATTTCGGTTAGCCATAGCATGTCGATTTGGGTTCATCGACTGTAACTAATGTACCACACCAACACCAGTTGTTATCAGAGGGGAAACCGTGCGTGGGAGGAAAAAGGGTAAGGAAACTGTTAATTCTTTTTGCTCAGTTTCTTGGTAATCCTGAAACGGCTCTAAAAATAAAATCGATTTATTTAAAAAATGAAAAATAGCATCCAGCCAGCTTCTTTAGGCTCCAGGTTTGGGGGACACTTAACTTTCAGGCTGTGCAGCCTAAACGAAAGGTGCGTGAACATGGGCAGCACATGCTTGGTGGGCAGAGGCAGATCCAGAGTTCTCTTCAGGAAACACACACACACACACACACACACACACACACACACAACAATGGCGTGTGAAATAGAATGCTTACTTGGAAGAGCCCTGCAAATGAGAGATCCTTCAGCTTCATTAACTTGAAGATAAATCTATGTCGGCTTGTGCGGGCAAAGAAAGCAGGTGTTTTGAGAGAGGCAGAGTAAGCAACTCAGAGAGAGACAGAGAAAAATCTTTTGAGGTCCTCTCTTCCCCGTGAATGTTTCCAACAATTCCCCCTTTTTAGTTGGAGTTGGCCCGCTGGAACCCAATGGCCAGCAGACACAACGTCCCCTGTGAGGAGGAGAGGAGGCAGCTGGACGGGGTTCAGTTTTGTCAATGGCACAGCCAGAGCAGAAAACAGAGTGGGCGCTTGTCCGAGGCCCCCAGCAGGGCATGGCGGGGCTCAGACAGAGGCTGCTTCTATGACTCCGTCTAGGGGTCCTTTCTCTCTCTTCTGAGCCTGGGGAGCAGCTTCTGGAAGAGCCAGTGCCTTGGGATCTCATTACTCATTCCCTGCCCGCGTGACTCGTTCAGAGAGCTCTTGAAATTCAATTCAACCCCAACAGGAGACAGAGAAATAATGAAGAGAGAGCGAACGGGGGTGGGTGCCACCAGAGGACGGCATCTGACAGCGTGTCAGCAGGCCGCTCCTTGTGCCACGTCCTCATTGAGACCTTCTCTTGCCTCTGCGACAGTGATCTGCAATGAGGGTATTTCTGAAACCTCCCTTCTGGGAAGTTGCCCCCACACTTTGATGTGACAAAGGAAGTGTGAATGGCCTTCACTGAAGGAGAATTCAATTGTCGGTTCCTTAACCCCAGAGTGAAGATACAATTGGACAATGTGGCAAAAGACGTGGCGACACACATCAGAGGCCTGCGAGAAAGAGCCCGTGCGGGGAGTGTTGGCCAATTATTATGGCATTACCCAGGGTGGCATGGGTTTGTGCTGTGACACTATCATTAGCGGGGGCCCCTGGGTATTTGTTGTTCAAATTCAGTCCCTTTTACTATGTGTATCTTGGCAGCTGTTAGCTTCGGACTAAGAACAGAATCTCTGAGGGTGAAGGGAAAAAAAAACAAGTGAACACACATTTTCTGTGTTCTCAACGCACATGTACATAGTAGGTGCTTTCAGGTCAGTGCTGAGCACCTACTAGGCACTGGTACAAAAATCTTGAAAACAGCCTTGCAGAGGAGGAATGGTCCCCTCCCACCCTGAGGTGAGGGAAGAGTGGAGCAAGGTGTGTACCTTTGGGAAGTACTTACACCTGCCCTTAAACCTGGGTCTCTGACTGCAAGGACCCATTTTCTGCTCAACGCTCTGTCATAGCACCCACCTAATGCCTTCCCAAATGGATTTCTTTTTTGCCTAGATTTATTTTATTTTATTTGAAGTATCTTTTTTTTAAATAATTCCTTATTGTTAAAAGTATTACATATATCCCAACCCCTCCCCCCCCCACACACACTTAATCTCCTCCAGCCTGCCCCCTGCCCCAATCCCTCACCGCCCCAAGGCCTCATGTGCATGGCCTCATCTGTGTGCATGGGCCATGCATACATGCATACTAAGTCCTTGGTTGATTACCTCCCACTGCTTCCCTCTGACGTTCTGCACTCTGTTCCATGACTCCATGTCTCTGGATCCACTTCGCTCATCAGTTTAATTTGTTAGTTAGATTCCACAGATGAGTGAGTTCAGGTGCAAAGGGATTTCTTGAACCTAGATCATGTTGTCCATCGTTGCATCTGTAACATTTATCTCAGTGCTTACTTCCTTACATGCTTCTTTTTAAAAAATATATTCTTTATTGATTTTTTTTTCAGAGAGGAAGGGAGAGAGATAGAGAGTTAGAAACATCGATGAGAGAGAAACATCGATCAGCTGCCTCCTGCACACCTCCTACTGCGGATGTGCTCACAACAAGGTACGTGCCCTTGACTGGGATCAAACCTGGGACCTTTCAATCCACAGGCTGATGCTCTATGGCTCAATACATGCTTCTTAAATGAATTGAATGAATGAATGAATGAATTTTAACTCCAGCTTTGATTGAGTCGCTCGGTCTGGCATAAAAGGTGGCCATCTGGGCATTTGGGGTCCTTTCATGTGCCAGAGGTGTTTCTTGAAAGTTAATGCATCTCAGCACAGTGACTCAGGTAGCTTTGTGGGTCAGATCCTCCTACAGGAATCTATGTTTGGCGTTATCTAGGGAATAAATTAGCACAATGTCCCTGTTTCTTCTGAGGGACAGACTGTTGTCTCCTGGTCAAGAGTGTGTAATTCACCTTTCAGCTTCTCTGCTTTGGTACAGAGGGATGTGGGTTTATGGGTGAGCGATCTGGCACTTGGTTAATCAACCATTCTGCATGGCATCAATGTTTTTTGGATTTCTGAAATAATTTTTGTGGACTCCTCTCTGCTTCTTCCATTTAGCACCTCCTACGCCTTGGTAACTCCATCTCCTAACACGTGTTCTTCTTCAATTTCTCCTCCACATTCCCTTTCTGCCTCCTGAGAGCTCTCTGGGGAAAAACAGCCTCTCAAGGTTTCTCTGTCAAGCGTTTCCTGGAAATGTGAATGGAATGAAGTTTTCAGGTCATTGCTCTGGAGAAAGGGTATCTTCTCATCACTCTGCACTATTTGCTCATGTTCTAGTCTAAGCTCTGAGGGTGACACTGAATCCACACCCCCTTTTTAGGTCTATTTTCTCTCAATTATATAAGCAAGCTTAAGTGTGCTTTTTTTAAGGGCTTTATTTTTATCAGTTTTCATGTTCCCCTTTTGTTGTCCAAGATAACAGGTGGCCTCATACCCTATTTCCCCTAAAGTAAGACATCTCCCGAAAATAAGACCTATTTCCATTTTGCCTCTCGCTGTAATATAAGGCATCCCCCCGAAAATAAGACCTCCCGGATAATAAACCCTCCCCCAAACATAAGGCCTCCCCAGAATATAAGGCCCCGAAGTTACTGTAAAGTGTCTGACTCCTGATTTAATGAGACCTCGCACTGCCTAAACAGCTCCGGCTGCGCTGCGGCCCATCAGTGAGCTGGTTTGTGATGACAACGACTACCGTACTGTATACAGGTAATACATTTCCTTTTTTTGTTCTTGTTCAACAATAAATGTATACTATATTCTTCTTCATGGAAAAATAAGACATCCCCTGAAAATAAGACCTAGCGCATCTTTGGGAGCAAAAATTAATATAAGACACTGTCTTATTTTCAGGGAAACAGGGTATCAGTGGTTGAGGTAGACCTACTTTGTCTTCCACACCCACACCACATAATTCTGCTGCCTTCTATGTGGGGAGATAACACTCAACTTTTAGATTTCTTCCCATAAGTAACACAAATGACCAATTGTGAAGATTACTGGTTTCTCCCATAATACTCATGTCTAGAGGATGTCTTCTGTTTCTAATTAGTCTTTAATTACCAGCATTGAGTGTTCGAGCAATGATAGACTCCAGAATTCTTTCTTCATTGAAAATGGTATAGAAACCCAAGAGGAAAAACACATAACCAAGGTGGGAGCAAGGGACTCAGAGCACTCCAAGTTCTTTCTGGTGGAGATCCCTCAGGGACACCGAGACAACCTCCTGGGTTTGCAGACTTCAGCTGAAAACCCACCCTGCAAGTTGCCGGGAAGGTGGGCCGACTATAGCTCCTTCCTTTTGGGAGCTCACCGTTGAGAGGGGGAAATGCCTCATGCTTACCCCATGACTAGCTGTCCCACAGCGTGATAGTTGAGAGGCAGCACAGTATGGCAGGTGAGACAGTGGCCATTGGTTCCCACTGGGACCACAACCCTGGTTCTTCAACTCTCTCTGTGATCTTGAGCAAATAAGTGAATCTCTCAAAATTTCAATTTCTGATCTCGGAAATGAAAATAATGTGACCTACTTCTTTTTTCCGGGGTTCTTGAAAGAGTTGGAGATAGAATAAGCTACCATGACTGTAAAGTAGTAAACTCAGTGCCTGGCTTGTTGTAGTTGGGGGTATTGATGAAGCTAGTACTCAGGGCAGTACTTAATGTCCAGTGATTTCTAGGTAGTGGTCACAGGGCTAGTTTCATGTCTTCTCAGTCTTCACTAAAGTTATTTGTGAGGTAGCATACAGCTAAAGACTCTCCAAAACTTGCTTACTATGTTATCATTTGTGTTTTTACTCATTTATTTAACAAATGTTTATTGAGGAGTTTTTAAATGCCAGGCATTGGTCTAGTTTAGGGGATACCCCAGTGATCTCTGCCTGCATACAGCTTCATTCTTTTACAGTGGTACCTCGAGATACGAGTGCCCTAACATACGAGATTTTTGAGATACGAGCCGTCGAGCGAGCGAGCGATTTTTGCTTTGAAATATGAGCAACATTTGAGATACGAGTCATCGCGTGGATCAGCCGGCTGCACACGACCCACCAGTTTACCGAGACTCGAGCGTCTCATAGTTTCCCACGCCTCAAGGTTACGGAACGAATTAAACTCGTATCTCGAGGTACCACTGTATTTTTTATTTTTAGAGAGAGTGGGAGAAAGGGGGAGAGACAGAGAGAGAGAGGAAAACATTGATGTGAGAGAGACATATCGGTTGCCTCTCACGCATGCCAGAAAGGAACCTGCCACTGAGGTATGGGCCCTTGACCAGAATTGAACCCGCAGGCTGACCCTCTATCCACGGAACCAAACCGGCTAGGGCAGAGAGCTTGCATTGTGATGGAGGCAACGGTCCATGAACGATGTGCTAGTTAGATGGTGGGCCAAACCATCTCCAGGAAAAAAAATAATCTTCTTTGCACTCAGAGGATAAGAGATGTGATTCCTTGAGCCGAGTCAGACTTTGCCCATCGGATGAAATATCAAAATGAAAACCTGATGGTCATCTCAGAGATTGACTTCTGCTTTAGAGATTAGAAATCAAGATTTGTTTCCTCAAAAGAGTCCTTTTGTAATCTCTATGAATGCAGTGCACTGGTGACCCCTGTTTTAGGCTGTGAGGGGCCTGGGAGACATCACTCTTCAGCATTTACTCAGCTCAGTGTTTACAGTAGCCCTTAATGGACTTCAAAATGCCACCGGGCTGTGGAAACAAGCTACCACAAGTCAGAGTCAGATGGAGATGTGAGAGCTACAGGCAGAGGAGTCAGCCTGGCACTCCTTCAAAAATGCTTTAAATATTTTCCACCAGCGGTAAGAGGGGAGGTGAAGGAAAAGGAGTGGGGCGGGCGTCTTTGCTCAGTTTCTTTGCTTTTCCTCCAAGCAGCTCAGCGGTGGCCCCACACTTGGGTAGCCCACATTGATAAATAAAAGGTGCAGATAACCACATCTACCCTCCTTAGAAGGTGGTTTCAGGGTGCAGATAACTGCATTTACCCTCCTTAGAAGGTGGTTTCAGGCCTTGTCTCACCCCCCAGCCCATCAACAGTAGCTCCTAAAAGTATTTTTCCCCATCACGTGGCACATCCTCTGAGATGCACAGTGAGTTCCTTGTTCGTCATCCTAGTTCAGTTCTGGTAAGGTTTTCATGTTCCCAAAGTGTTCGCATGTCCTGTATGGATTGAGATTCGGGGAGAGGTCTCTTGACCCACTGTTCTTTGGATAAGAATCTCATTTGTGTGACATTTTATCCTTTCATTCTCTAAATCTTTATATATATAAAGACTCCAGAGCCATCACCTATAAAGTTCCTAGAAGAGTATTTGGTGCCTTTGTCTTAAAGTCCATTCCTATACCCTTGTTTTTTTTGTTTTTGTTTTAATATATATTTTTTATTGATTTTTTTTTACAGAGAAGAAGGGAGAGAGGTAGTTAGAAACATTGATGAGAGAGAAACATCGATCAGCTGCCTCCTGCACGCCCCCCATTGTGGATGTGCCCGCAACCAAGGTACATGCCCTTGACTGGAATCGAACCCGGGACCCTTCAGTCCACAGGCCGACGCTCCATCCACTGAGCCAAACCGGTTTCGGCCCTATACGCTTGTTTTTGATTGTCTCATAGATCCCATCTCTGAAGCACAGCAGAAGCCTCTTCCTTCTTTATCCCCATTGGTATTCCAGAGGTCTTGCCTCACGTCGTCACCATACAGTGTGGTCCCCAAGGCCTTGCAGTCACAGACGACTGCTCTGGGATCCCTGGTCCAGCCATGTGGCATCACCTCACACTTGTCACCTCCCAGGTGCCACCCCCTCCTCTGGGGTTGGTTCCCTCCTCAGTTGAACATGACTTTCATAGCTGGCTCTCAAGTCTTTCATCTCCTTCTCATCTACTTCATATCCTTGATTTCCTCTCTCTAACATGAACTGTCCTCTGAGGATATTGCTTTATCTGCATCCCTCTCAAGTACAGGATATTTATTTTTTCCTGCTCCATACCTCAGGCTACTCAGTGTCTAAGTCAGTGAGAGTTCTCTGACCTTCCAATGCCAATGTCAGACCATTGCGCAGCTGCCCGTTGATAAAACCCCAGCCCTCTTTCAACCTGTGGCCTCTGGCTTTTCTCCCATCTACCCCGACTTTGCTGTCACTTTGATTATTCATTTTTTTCTGCCTTCCATACTAAAACTTCCCTATTCTTACTCCTGGTATCATCTTCCTTGCTGATGTTGACATGCCATCAATGACTCTGACTTCTAAATTATTTTTACCTCCCCATTCCCAAAGACTTTTTCACCTATTTATTTTAAAAAAATATATTGATTTTTAGAGAGAGGGAGAGAGAGAGGGAGGAATATTCTTTCCTCTCACTAGGATGTATAACTTAGTTTTTGCTATGGAATCAACTCTTCCAAATCCTAGTGACTTCAAACAAAAAACCTTTTATACAGCTCTTGATTCTCTATGTTGCCAATTTGGGCTGAGCTTACCTGAAAAGTTCTTTAATTCTTGGCCTGGCTCATCTAATCTTGGCTATCTATGCTTTCCCATGCAGCTGTGTTCAGCAGTTGAGGTGGCCGGACTGTCTGGTATATGATAGTCTCAACTGAGCTCACTGGGATGAGTGAAGTCTCTCCACATGGCTTTTCCTCAGGTCAGAGTGGTCTTATGTATGTGTCATTTGAAGAATCCCAAAAGCAACAAAAGTAAAAAGACTTCCAGGTTCTTGAACTCTAGGCTTGGAGCTTGCCACACCCCATGGATCAAAGCAAGTCATCATGCTAGTGCAGATTTACAGAGTGAGAAAATAAATTCCGCCTCTTGACAGAAGGAGATTGCAAAGAATTGTGGTCTATTTTGCTATACACCATGAGGATTCAATTCACTGAGTCCACCTCTCTCTTCATCACTCCCTGACTTCATCTTCCTTCTTACCCAGCTTAGATGTTTGAGTTCAGAATCATCATAATCATTCCTTTGAACCTACACCCAAATGACTTATCTCTCTCTCCATTTAATACAACCAATTTCAAAGATCTGCAGCCCTAGAAAACCATCTTTATTTCCTTTGCCTGTATATATGCTGCTGAATATCACTGGGAGAAAAAAAACCCATGTGACTGGGCGAAATTTAATACTGTGGATCGAGTTTTGAGTTGCTTTAATATTTACTCTTCTTATTATTTTCTTAAATAATTCATGGCCCAGAGGGCTTTGACCTTTTGTTTCGTCTCTCTCTCTATTCTTCTTTATTATAATAAAAAAGGAGGGCAAACTGAGAGGGAGCTGAACTCCTTTATCTTATATTACTTCAACATTTTCACCCAGGTTTCTCCAGAGGCCTTGCTGTAATTAGGTTTGATTGATTGATACTTTCTGAAAGGCAAAATAAATTTTATAGCTGTGTAGGTAAGCTTTCCAAAAAACTTCCAAAATGTGATATTCACGAGACCTGCCTTGGACCCAGGATTTTCCTCTGAGCTAGCCCGAACGTTGATGACCCGCATAGTGTAGGCAAGTTTAGCACCATCAACAAGCAAATCGTTCTTCTCTGTCTTGTGCTTTCAGTTTGATCTTTCTTTCTACTAGAGAGCAAAAATATCTAGTCTCAAAGCCTACAGAAGCAGTTAGCGGTTGCCTAGCAACATAATTCCCAGCAAAGTTTGTGGCTTTCTCAGCAGAAAAGAGGGGGAAAACTTCCTCCCTCTCTCAGCTCCCTGGGAGCCTCTTGTATTCGCTCAGTATATTGATTTCTGGCTGATGGAAACCATATAAGATGATATATATAAAGACTCGCACCGTCAAGTGTGGATACAAAATAGGATTATTATCTCTCATTAAAACTCATTCTAATCCCCAACTTAATGCAGTATCTTTGCAGCCAGGATATGAATCACTGGTCTCCAATTTCTGGTATATTCTTCTGATGCAGACGGAACTGCAAATGTCAGTCTCAAGAAGCAAGTGAATCACCCCCTAAATTCTTTTGTTCTTTCTTCCGGAGATAAGGGGCACCTGTTTTGCAGTCTGTTCTTGGCCCCCATCTTTCACTTTGCAAAACTGCAAAGTTGGAATGTTGGAATCTGTATTTGTGATTGCCTCTACTTGCCAGTTTATCTACCGAATTTGATTATTTCAGCTATTATTAGTGCACATACTATTTGTTGACCCACCTTAACTCTTTCTCCCTATTTTTATGTTCTCAAAACTTTTTTTTAGAGAGAGAGATAAAGGGAGGAAAAGAAGGTTGGGGGAGGGGGGGAAGAGAGAGGGGGGGGGAGAGAGAAACATTGATTTTTTTGTTCCACTTATTTATGCATTAATTGGTTGATTCTTATATGTGCCCTGAGTGGGGATCAAACCCACAATCTAGGCAACTGAGCTATCCTGCCAGGACTTGTTCTTAAAACTTTTGTGTCTGGCCGAAACCGGTTTGGCTCAGTGGATTGAGCAACGCCCTGTGGACTGAAAGGTCCCAGGTTTGATTCCGGTCAAGGGCATGTATCCTGCTTGTGGGCATATCCCCAGTAGGGGGTGTGCAGGAGGCGGCTGATCAACGTCTCTCTCCCATTGATGTTTCTAACTCTCTATCCCTCCCCCTTCCTCTCTGTAAAAAATCAATAAAATATATTTTTTAAAAAAACTTTTGTGTCTGCATTTGTGTTCATTTATGAGTTGAGTGACTCTGGGTAAATTTAATTGATATTCTATGACTTAATTTCCCCATTTGTAAAATGGGAATAGAACAAGACCCTAAAAATAAAAAATAAAATAAGTTTTATGACACAGTAAAATGTGAGGCACATCGCAGATGTTCTATAACATTAGTTATATTAATACTGACAGCCTGTTTCCGTTATACACCATCTTATTTTTGTCTTGCTCTATTCCGTGTTGCTTTGCCTGAAATGTCCTCTCCTTTGCTTATGCATAGTGGTTGAGAATGTGGGCTTTGGCATGAGACTGAACTAGGTTTGGCTCCGGGGCATTTCATGTATTAACTGTGTGGCATTGTGAAGAGCTTAGCACAACGCTGAAAAAGGGATTATTATCCTGCGTATCCTTCACCATCCAACTCAGGGGAGATCACCTATGTCCCAGATATTAAGTTAGCTACGAGCTTACCTTCTGTAGTTGACTTTCTGGTGTTGGATACAGGAGTCTGCAACCTGTATTACTCCCTGGTCTGCAGGCTTCCTGTTAGATTCTACCTACAGGGGGTGGGAGAGGGAGACTGTGGGGGTCAGAGAAGGAAGAAGGGACTGCTCCTTCCTGTTTGTCTCCTGGCTGCTGCCCTCTGGCTGTCTGCTCCTGGGGGCCAGTAACACTTTTTCACCTCACCTGAGATAACTTGGACTTCTCATTTTATCTCCTCACAGGGCAGAGACTAGGGTGAGGTGTGGCTTTATCTCAGGTACTGCTGGAAACCAATAATTGTCTCACTAATAGAAAGTGGACAAGGAACCCAGAAGACTGGTCAACCTTGAAGCTCTGAAAGGTCAAAGCCAGCCACCCCCTATCTAATTGAGACAATGAACTTCCCCATCAAATAATCATGTCAATCCTGACTGATAAGATAATCTACTTGTTACTGGAATTGCCTGCTTCAGGGCAAAGGGTGTATCCCAAACCTGAATAAAAGGGATGGCGAGGCCAAAGGAAGGTAGTAGTCTTTTCACTAGAAGAAGGCTCCCGCCTGGCCCCCTAATATCGCCAAATTAATATTCTCTAGTCTCTCTTTTCATTTGTGTGCAGCCTCCTCCAGAACCCGAACCCTGAACGTGAACCCTGAACCACGCAGGACGTGAAAGAGGTTCCCACAAGGTATATAATTTGAGAGGCCACCAAAATTCTCAGGAATTCAGGTAAATTATCCTATATAATAAAAGGCTAATATGCAAATCAACCACACAGCAGAATGACCAGTGGCTATGACGTGCACTGACCACTAGGGGGCAGACAGAAGCTGGGCAAGAACAGCGGCAGTGGTAGGAGGCTCTCCCACCTCCAAGGCAGTGCTAAGGAGGGCAATATGGAGCGAGAGGTGCCGGACTGCAAGAATTTTCAGACACCGGGCCTCTAGTATTCTAATACTATAATATTGTTAAAAATCAAACTGAAATGCAACAAAACCATAATGAACAAGATATCAACATTTGGGAGACTGGGGCCATGCTGAGCCACATTGGATTCTGAGGGGAAAGGAAAAATATGCTCCCCCCGCTTCAGTAGAGATGATCTCATAGAAATATGTTCAAAATCGATTTTTTTCTTATTTTATTTTCAATTGTGAGAACTGCCCTATTTGACCATTTCTCCTGTTCAAGGGATGATCTTGAATAATTTTGCATTTGCTTAAGCCAATGTGAAATTATAGTAAAATGGGTTTTGGTTATAGACGTAACTTAAACTTAAAATAACCTTGTGAATGTTAATGTACCTATTTTCCAATGTTTGACTCCTTCAATGTTTTAGAAAAAGTCACCATTTAAAATAATACCTAATATCATGTATATATGAATGCATAACTTTTCCCTCTGCCTCAGGCTTCCATATGGCTCAGCAGCCCAACGCTGCCTTTTCACTTACCTTGTCCAGAATTCTGTAAAGAATTTTATATTCTTTATATTAACTTATCTCTCTGTCAAAATAGCTGATGGACCCTGAACGATGCAACCTCCGAGCGAGAAATGGCCTTCTTCCTGTTCTCTTTCCGCTCCTCTGAGCACTTTCCCACTTTGGGACTTTGCTCATTTTCTGCATCAGATGAAACACAAGCCCCCTTCCCCACACATACATTCTTCTCTGCAGTGCAAATCCAATCCATGTTCAAGACGCATGTCACGTGCTCCGAAGGCATTCTTCACCCCCCACTACACGAATGTCTTCTCATTTCCCTGGATCTTAGAGCCATTTGGGCATTCGTGCCTGTTTTGTAGCTATGTGTGCATATTTCTTATTTCTTCCTCCCTCCCACCCCCTGTCGGAAACCAAACATTGTTCTCACTAAATGGATGTAAACAGGAGGCCAGAAGGCTGGTCAACCTTAACTGCTCTGAAAGGTCAGAGCTAATTACTCACTGTTTAGATGAAAACATTGTTAGCTGAAGCAGCCTCTACCTGTTCAGTTTCTTGTGAATTTCTGTTTTGTTATTTCCTGCTTAAGGGCTAGGGGTGTGTCCCAAAGCCTTAATAAAAGGGAGAAAAAGGCCAGAGCAAGTGGCAGTCCTTTCCACTAGAGGAAGGCTCCTGCTTGGCCCCCCAATATCGCCAAATTAATGTTTTCTAGTCTCTCATTTTGTTTGCGTGTGGCCTCCTTCAGAACCCGAACCCTGAACCGGGAACCCTGAACCACTCGGGATATGGAAAGGGGCTCCCACAACCCCCTTCACACATTTGGAGTTTAAATCTTTGAGGGTCAAGAACTGTCCTGCTGGTCTGACTCACCTTCGCGCTTCGGGGCGTGATGCAGAGAGAAATGCAGACACAGCTGGGCCATGGAGAGCTGCATTTGGCCCAGAGGCAGAAGCAACGCTCTTAAATGTTTAAATTATTATTTTTTTTCATGTTCCCAATGGTCTAAATGTTTCTTTCTTTTTTCTTTTTTTTTTTTTTTTTTTCCCATCTCTGCCGCGATACTCCGTTTTGATTCTTGAAAGGGATAAATAACTCCTCTTCTTTGCTTAGTCTGCTGAGCAAGGGGGTGGGGGGGTGTGGGTCATTTAAAACAGTCAGAAGCAACACATAAAAAGAAACACAACACAGCCATAAGCAGCATCTTCCCTGAGTGAGAAAGAGAGCGATTTCCAGGAAGCAGGCGGTCCCTGCGAGGCCTGTGTCCATGGAGCCAAGCAGGCCTGGCGCGAATGGCTTTCCTCGCAGCAGGGATGGGGCGCTGGCACGACCCGTTCATGGGGGGGCCACGGTAACTCGGATCAGAGGGGATATTCTTACTTCTCTAGCAAGGAAAACACCTCCCACACAATGGAAACACGAGGAGCGGCCATCCCTAAAAGAACACCCCCCCCCACACACACACACACCCCAGGATCCAGCTTTATTCTTTTAGGAAAAGTTGAGCCCGCTGAGACTGGGAGTGTTTTCTCAGAAGTTCGCTTATTTATATAGTATGAAATGATACCTTCACACTGCAGAGCAACTGATTTCAGACTACAAAAAGCATTTTCCGAAAACAAACCCACCAGGTCGAGTTTCAGCCGCGCAGAAGGGGTAACTGGGGCACACGCGGCCAGCCACCACAGAGGATGGCAGATTCAGTGACGGCCGGGAGCGGAAATTCGTGTTCCTTGACCTCAGCCCTGGAGAGCTTTTCTTGGGAGACTCGCATGTTAGGCTCTTTGTCCCCACGTGCCAGAGGGAAGGGACAGGAATGCCAGTCGTAGAAGAGGCTCTGACACTGGAGTGCATTTAGGTGCCCGCTGTTACGCCTGGCTTCTCAGACGAAGGCCATGGCTGACTCAATTCTCATCAGAGCCGCATTATGTATTGCAGAATGGATGCAAGACCCAACGTGTGATAGTGGTTTCTAGTCCTTTAAGGACCACTTCAGAGGTTCAGTGGATTTTCTTTTAGAGTTAGACACATTCAGCTCCCCTGAACCGCTAAGTGTTGTGCCCAGAGTTCGGGGTCCCCAATAATCCACCACTAAGGAGCCTTTTCCGATGCAAAAGCAAAGAGTCTTTATTCAAACCCGGGTTTGGCTCTCAGCCTCTTTCTGACGCAGCAGCGAGGCGAGAGAGCGGACCGGGCGGGAACAATGAGTTGTATGGGGTAGGATAATTAGGGGGCTTGGGAAAGTGATGAAGGTTACAGAGATTGGTCACTTGAATTGGGGTCTTTCTGTAGTTAAGCATAATTAGGACCTTAGCTGTGTCCCTGGAGCTTCATTGGTCCATTTGGGTGGGGGTCTGGGAAGTTAAGACATTGCTGGCACACCTGTGACCACTCTCAGAAACGGGGGGGGGGGGTTTAGGCAGGGGTCCCAGCCCTATAGGACAAGATGGAAGGGAGTTCATTTCCTTTCACTAAGATGTTCTCTGAAGTACACTGATACAGATAAAAAGACCTTATGTGCCCAAATGACACAAATCTGTATCTCCCTAGGTAGATTTCTTCATTATTTTACTCTTTCATCCATTCGTCCATCCATCTGTCCATCCATCATGCATCTACCCACCCATCAATCCATCCATCCATCCACCCACACAAGTCCTTCCTGAGAGCATATCATATGCTAACACCATGCTGGCTGGTATGTAGCATAAAGAGGAAACACAGAATCTCCACCCAAGGACTGGTCTTGCTTCCTCAAACATGCAAGCCTGGTGTGCTTAACATGTTCCCAGCTGTTTGGAAGGACCTCACAGAGGGTTAGGCCTCACAGGAAAACCTTGAGATGTCCTCCGCGAGCTACACAAGAGCATCAGAAATCTGGGCCTCAGCGTTTCACACAAAAAAATGGAAGTATTCCAAGTGGCTTGTGATCTTGAAAAGAAAGCCAAAACCGGTGGTTTGAATTAGGGGTGAGTTTGCTCTCCAGGGGACCTTTTCCAATGTAGGGAGACGTTTCTGATGGTTGTGACTGGGGAGGGGGTAGATGCATTTGCCAGGGATGCTAGTGGTACAAGACAGTACTTCTGACAAGGAAACAGCCCAAACGGTGAGTAGAGCTGTTTGAGAACCCTTGTTTTTAACCAATATGGCCACAATCACTCATTTTTTTCCCTATTTTTATTTATTTATTTATTTAAAAAATATTTTATTGATTTTTTACAGAGAGGAAGGGAGAAGGAGAGCTGGAAACATCAATGAGAGAGAAACATGGATCAGCCGCCTGCTACATGACCTTGACCGGAATCGAACCTGGAACCCTTCAGTCTGCAGGCCGACACTCTATCCACTGAGCCACACCAGTTAGGGCTTTTTCCTACTTTTAATCAAGATGGGCAACTTATTTTGAAAACAGGTGTGATGCGATACTTGCTGAGTATCGCTGTACATGAACAATGATGAGCCGCAACTGGAATTTAGTCCTGCCTGACGCCAGCTTGTGAGTGGGCAACTTCCTTTGATCCTCAACTTCCTGCCCTAATGGCCTTAGCAGAATCCCCTGCGCATCTGCCCCAAGTCACCTCTCAGCTTCTTTTTCTGAAGTTCTGGGGGTTTAGTTTCCCTACTTTAGCGATACGAGATCTGAAAGGCAAGGTAAGGCTTACTCAAGGTCAGCTTTCTGCCTCTTCCCACCCCCAAGCTACTCACTCATTGGTCCCCGCAGGGGCAAACGCACAGTCTAAATCCCAAGAGACCACCGCCCATGGCCCCCTGAGCGGGTGAAGGTTAAGTTTAGTCAGGCAGGTGATTTATTCTTGCTCATTTCCTTCCAAACCTCGATGGAGAACAGAGCGTTCAGCTAGGATGACAAGGAAGGAAATCCAATATTTTTAATGCTCTGTTATTGTTATTCTTCTCCAAGTATGAAAATATTTTTGGTTTGAAAAGCCTGTGTGCCTGGGGAGGCTTGGAGGCGAATACATCTTTGTGGCGTCATTAACTCGCCACAATTTGCTCTCCCGATGCTCGCAGGATCCACCCAAACCAAAGAAATCAGACTGCGAGCAGCAGGGCCCAGGGGTCTAACAGGGAGAGTCAGAGGTTGACTGGGAGGGAGTCGCTAGAAAGTGACATGAACCGACTTGGTTTGGGTTATAGGGATCCTAAATTAAGGGGATAGAATTTATGAAAGTAATGGAATTGCTAGCTTAGCTAGGCCAGTCACTTCTTTTGATTATTATGGGGGGAGAGGGGATGGAGTTACAATTGACAGTATATAGAGACCAGGAAGCATCCTCTCTCTACCTTCCTTTCTTCAGATTGTTCTTTTTTTGTTTTTTTAATTATTTATATTGATTTTGGAGAGGAAGGGAGAGGGAGGAAGAGGGAGGGAGGGAGGGAGAGAGAGAGAGAGAGATTAATGATGAAAGAATCATTGATCAGCTGCCTCCTGCATGTCCCCTACTGAGAGAGAGAGAGAGAGAGAGAGAGAGAGAGAGAGAAACAGAGAGAGAGAGAGAGAGAGAGAGAGAGAGAGAGAGAGAGAGAGAGAAACATTAATGATGAGGAAATCATTGATCGGCTGCCTCCTGCATGCCCACTACTGGGGATCAAGCCCACAACCCAGCATGTGCCCTTGACTGGAATTGAACCTGGGACCCTTCAGTCTGCAGGTTGACGCTCTATCCACTGAGCCAAGCTGGCTAGGGCCAAGTGTGCTTCCTAATTATCCTTCCATCCGTGTGCTGCCTGCCCTAATTTCTTTTGCTGGATATGATGTGTAGGAACCCAAAGCTATACTTTCTAAACATGGCTGTCCTGTGAGCTAAAGAGCCCAACGAGGCATTTTCCTCTTCTGGTGGAAGCCAGCATGGTCTCGCTGCAACTGGAATAATCAATGGAATTAATAACTGGAATTAATCAATGTAGCCCAGTGGTTATCTGTAGGCATTTTGTTTTAAGAAACCCATGAAGTATAGGGTCAGAGCTAAAAAAAAAAAAAAGGAAAAAGATAGAGCAAGAACTCTAAAATCTCAGAGGCTGTGGCCACAATTGTCATAGTTGACTAAATTGCTTATATATGCTCACAAACATTTATTTATTTGTTTGTTTATTTGTTTGTTGTGAAGGGAGAAGGCCCCCAGTTTTCAACACATTCTCAACTAGTCCAGGGACTAAAAGACATGGAAAGCCACCTCTGAACATCTGTATGATAACTGATACTTGCTGTCCTAACACTAGAATGTCAAGTCCACAAGGACAGGCATTTTGGCTATCTTGTTCACTGCTCTAGCCTGGAGCATAGTAGGTACAGAATGAATACTTGTTAAATGAAGGAATGAATCACACAAAAGCATGGTTAAGATCTCAGTATCCTCTTAAATAGCTAAAAGAGACCACATTTTATTTCATAAGAATGAAATGTTGCTGATTAAAATCCCCCCACAAAACTGTGGTCCTGGCCGTTGTGGTTTGGTTGGTTGGCATCGTCCCATGCACCAGAAGCTTGCCTGTTTGATGCCCAGTCAGGGCACATATCCAGGTTGCGGTTCGATCCTGGTTGGGGTGCATCCAGGAGGCAACTGATTGTTGTTTCTCCCTTACATCAATGTTTCTCTCCCCCCACCCCACCCCACTTTCTCTTTCTCTCCCTGTGTCCCTTCCTCTCTCTCTACAATCAATAAAAACATATTAAAAAGCTATTGACCCAAATCTGATTAAGGTTAATTAAGCAGAATGGCTGGAGACTTTAATTTTGCAAGTCCTGGGCTGATTCGCAGTTTCTCTACTTACAGTTTCATCCATCGGCTCATGTTGCCTCAGAAGAAATGTGGTGTTTGCAGATTTCGTAATGCCTGCTCATTTGTCAGTTTTCTGTGAGTCTGGACCAGGTTGAGCAGTTCAGTCAACCTTCCTCTTCCAGTTGCCCTTGCAGTGCCTCCTTGTGGCAAACCTCTAGACATTTCATTTGTTCATTCATTTATTCGCTTATTGCCTTCACGAGTTTCAACGAGAATGTAGGGATTCCTCCGCTGTTCCAGGGTTTGGAAAATTTTACAGAAGAAAAGCTTCATTTTTCCCCTCTAATTTCTACACTCACTTCCCAGATGACTTTTGGTGCTACAACTGGGCAAAAACCCCAAGTATTTAGTGTCAATTGTAAACTTTTAATAATTAGACTGTTGAGGATGCCAAGGAACATAGGATATTTGTACAAGAGAATTTAGAATAAAATGCATTTGTTTTCTTAACAAATGCATTTTATTGAATTTTCATTTAAAAAAACCAAATGACAAAAGAAATAATAGTATAGGTGATAAAAGACTAATAATATAAATTAAATAGTATATGTTAAAGAACTTCATGTAAATTGTTTAACGTTATTGCCATGTCAAAGTTGGTGAATTAAAGGTGATGATTAAAAATAAGCAAATTTGCCCTCGCTGGTTTGATTCAGTGGCTAGAGTGTCAGCCTGGGAAGTGAAGGGTCCCAGGTTCGATTCCAGTCAAGAGCACATGCCCGGGTTGTGGGCTTGATCCCCCTCAGGGGACATGTAGTAGGCAGCTGATCAATGATTCGCTCTCATCATTGATGTTTCTCTCTCTCTCTCTCTCTCTCTCTCCTTCTCTGAAATCAATAAAAATATATTTAAAAAAAAATAACCAAATTGGTTAGAAGCAAATGACAAAGACCATAAAATATATAGGGGCCCAAAGATGTCCAGTCCTTTCATTTTTGGCCAGATTCATTTTATCTCTCCACAGCACCGCTAATAAAATACCTGCCAACAGTGAATTTCACTTTTCTTTCTGTCTCTGGCCTACCTGGTAAATCCCGTTATTCTAGATGAACTGTTTCGTAGTTTATGTTCTGCGTTATTTTAATCTAAATTGATGAAAATTATGATACTTTGAAGTTTTTATTAACAATAGTTATTGAGTACCTGTGAGGGCATTTACTTTTATAAGTAATGATGGATTATCTATTTTTTTAAATTTTTATTGATTTTTTTACAGAGAGGAAGGAAGAAGGACAGAGTGCTAGAAACATTAATCATTTGCCTCCTGCACACCCCCCACCGGGGACGTGCCAGCAACCAAGGCACATGCCCCTGACCAGAATCAAACTTGGGACTCTTCAGTCCACAGGCCAACGCTCTATCCATTAGCTAAACCGGTCTTGGCAATGATGGATTATCTTGATACCATCCAAGAAAGAGACAAGGTCCTACAGATTCTAGATTGTTATATATCTCTGCTAGTTTCTTTTTTTAAGTGAAATTCTTTTTTTTATACATTTGTGTGTTTTTTAAAATATATTGACTTTTGGTGCTACAACTGGGCAAAAACCCCAAGTATTTAGTGTCAATTGTTTTTAGAGAAGAAGGAAGAAGGAAAGAGAGAAACATCATTGATGAGAGAGGATCATTGATTGGCTGCCTCCTGCAAGCCCCCCACTGGGGATCAAGCCCACAGCCCGGGCATGTGCCCTTGACCGGAATCAAACCTGGGACCTTTCAGTTCGCAGGCCGATGCTCTCTCCACTGAGCCAAACGGGCTAGGGCTCTGCTGATTTCTTATAAAAGTCTTGTTCCATGTAATACTGTTTTTTAGTCTTTTACTCTGCAACCATTTCAGACTTACAAAAAGGTGCAAAAATAGAACAGAGGGCTCCACTCAGCTTCCATAATGTTAACATCTGACATGTAATTATAGCACACTTTTCAAAATCAGGGCTGTGGTAGGGTTTGCTCTACTTCTCTATCCTATCTCATTAAGTCTCCATTTCTCCACGTCAGAAAAAGCAGAATAGAAAGAGGAAATGTACTCAGAACAGGCGGCCCTGAGGTGGTTGTCTTTCCAGGCCTCTCCTCTCGGCTGTCTGGGTTCTTTTCTCCCCAGAGCACTGGGCTCTCTGATGCCCACTGGCGGCACGCTGGCCCGGGGTTCAGCATACTGGCTGGTTTCTGTACGAAGAACTCTTAGAATCTTCTTAGGGAGGCAAGATAGGAGGAAGCTAGGGGCATTCCTTGACAAGTGGAATAGGGAAGCTGACAATGTCATTAAATAAGGCCAAACGCTCTGAGCAATGTATAGCCAGCTCCTGAACCACAAGGTTTAATCTTCCCTAACCAAGGCCACTTAGGAACAAATGGTCTGCACAGTCCAGACTGACCCTGGACAGAATGGTCTCGGTCCTGGCTCCTCTTCAAACTGGTTTGGCTCAATGGCTAGAGCGTTGACCTGCGGACTCAAGGGTCCCAGGTTCGATTCCAGTCAAGGGCCCGTACCTTGGTTGCAGGCATGTAACTAGTAAGGAGTGTGCAGAAGGCAGCTGATTGATGTTTCTCTCTCCTCCATGTTTCTGATTCTCTATCCCTCTCCCTTCCTCTCTGTAAAAAATCAATAAAATGTATTAAAAAAAATGTCATTCCTTAAAAAAAAAAAACTAACCAGAAAATAACCACACCCCCTCTATACACACATGTTGGTGAATCCATTTATGGAGGGACACACCTGGAAAGCTAATGAATATCCTGTTAAAAAACTCTCCCCTAAAATCCCTCTGAGGA
This sequence comes from Lasiurus cinereus, assembly GCA_011751065.1. Lineage (NCBI taxonomy): Eukaryota > Metazoa > Chordata > Mammalia > Chiroptera > Vespertilionidae > Lasiurus > Lasiurus cinereus. The sequence goes on along the minus strand of JAAGEH010000045.1, from coordinate 2,689,098 downwards.
TTCCAGCAGGCCAAAGAGAGATAAAATGACTCAAGACAAAGAGATACCCTAGCTGGCTTGGCTCAGTGGATAGAGCATCAGCCGGTGGACTGAAGGCTCCCAGGTTCGATTCCAGCCAACACACACACACACACACACACACACACACACACACACGTGCCTGGGTTGTGGCCTTGATCCCCATTTGGGGGTGTGCAGGAAGCAGCTGACCAATGCTTTTCTCTCATCATTGATGTCTCTGTCTCTCTCTCCTTCTCCCTTCCTCTCTGAAACCAATAAAGAAATACACACACACACACACACACACACACACACACATACACACACACACATATATATATTTAAATATATTTTATTGATTTTTACAGAGAGGAAGGGAAAGGGATAGAGAGTTAGAAACATCACTGAGAGATAAACATCAATCAGCTGCCTCCTGCACACCTTCCACTGGGGATGTGCCTGCAACAAAGGTACATGCCCTTGACCGGAATCAAACCTGGGACCCTTCAGTCCATAGGCCGACGCTCCATCCATTGAGCTAAACCGGTTTTGGCAGAAAAATACATTTAAAAAAAGCCATGGTGCACTCTCACAAGAGCACGTCGATGCCTTGTGTCTTTGCTGTTTTTCTCGTCAACTCTAAGGGACCCACCCACAAGACTGGGAACCAGGGCAGCACTAGACCTGGGCTGCTAACCTCCGGACCTGTCTCCTAGCCCCCTTTGCCTGACTTTCCTCTGCTGCTGCTTTCCCTACGCTAAGCCCGCCCTGGGTTCCACTGTCCCCCGCTTTTATCAACATCCTCTCAAAAGCCACTTGGCCTCCTGCTATGAAATCTTCCCGACGGGAAGGCGACAGCCACACACATTACCGGCAGCCTTAGGCAGACTGCCAAAGGCCCGGACCCCGCCCTGTAACATTATCAGGGGCTCAGGCTAATATTCCCAATCTCAACCTCATGGCGATGCACACTATCTACTTAATTCGAGGTTTCCCTCCTTTTCAGTTAATACTATTCCTTTATAATAAAAAACGCACATCCTAGTATATCTTGGAGGTAGTATGTCCAACCTGGACATGTATGTCAAGGTGGTTCCAAACTCCAGCCTCTGCTTTGTTTGGGTGATTTTCATAATGCTTCGATCTGGTGACTATTTCTAAAAAAAAAATTAAAACCACCCAAGATTTATTTGAAGGTTCACATTTCTAGGTCATGGGTTCTTGTCATTGTCCTTCTGCAGCCTTGTTTTGCTGTGTGTGTGCGTGCACACGTATATGAGTGCGTGTGCATGTGTGT
>JAAGEH010000045.1:2640683-2677801 GCA_011751065.1 Lasiurus cinereus | reverse complement strand
TACACATAGAAAGGGCTTGGGAAGGGGTGAGTAGTTAGGGAAATTGACCACAAGTAATCAACTCTGAGACACAGCTTTGTAAAAATGATGAGACTTTAAAGATACAGGCAATGCGGACTGAAAGGTCCCAGGTTCCATTCCGGTCAAGGGCATGTACCTTGGTTGCGGGCACATCCCAAGTAGGGGGTGTGCAGGAGGCAGCTGATTGATGTCTCTCTCTCATAGATGTTTCTAACTCTATCCCTCTCCCTTCCTCTCTGTGAAGAATCAATAAAATATATTTTAAAAAGAAAAAATAAATAAAGATACAGGCTAAATACTCTCAGGTCCTCCAGGCTGAGAAGGAAAACAGTAGGAAGGAAAGAAAGTATGAGACTGGCCTCAGCATTCTCAGAAATAACCTGCAAAGCAAGGAAACAGCACGGAGCCGCTTGGGCAGGAGACTTAGGGAAAAATAAGCTGCCCTTCACGTTTTAAGTGACAGAAAATCAGCTTTGCCTGGGCCAGAGCCGCAGGAATACTGTCCCCTCAGGCTGCTGCCGGAACTCAGGGATGGTGATCCTCGTGCAACTGAAAGATGCCTGGAGCCAAGGACGGAAAGTGCATTTCATCTCCCTCCCTGGACTGGAGGCTAAGGCGGTCATACGGTGGGCTCCTGGGTGGAAAAAAGAGAAAGGAAGCACTCACGTAGAGCAGATGCAACTGAAAAACATGGGGGAAGAGAGAGAAAAGGGAGGGGGGGAGAAAGAAGAGTAAGAACCCTGACTGTGGTGTAGGTGGGAGGTAGGAGTCAAAGAACATCATTTAGAAAAGAGAGAAGACGGTTACATAAGAAATAAGTTCAGAGCACTGCAAGAAGCATTTGTATAAAAGTAACCACCAGAATGAACATACAGAGCTTCCTATCACACACACACACACACACACACACACACACACACACCACACACACCAAGCACCTTCCCCCCAATAGAGACAGTAAATGCAATACATGCAGTCATTACAACATGAGATATTACAGAATGGAGAGCAAGCATAGCAGTCATATGACAAAACTGATTTTCAAATTGGCTCATAGAGCAAAAACCCAACTCTGTGCTTATAGAAGGCAGACACACACTGAAAAGGCAGAGCTGAAATAAAGGGCGGGCTCAGCTCTATTGGGCACATGGAAAGAGTAGACAATGGGGTTGCAATCCCAACAGCAAAGCAGACTCCCAGCCCAGAGCTAAAGACACACGCAGAAAATTCACAGAGCTGAACAATGGCCCGTGGACACAGGAAACCATATCCGACTCTACTCATCAGGAGGTAAACACACATTTACACTTGAGCCACATGCCATGCCTCACCCACCGGGTTGACCCCACCACACTCCTCCAAAATCTCATCGGTCTTTGCCTGGGGCAACTACTACCATGATTCTACTTGGTCACACATTGGTTTTGTGGAAATTGCCCTTAGAGTAATCCCCAGACCATCTGGAGAGTCTTTCAATATACCTCAATTTGAGAAGCAAGATTATAAAGCATTATCTTTTCATAATCTATCTCTATAAAAGCCTAAGTGTTCAAACAGGCTGGCAGGGGGGTTAGTGAGAGGTGGCCCAACGACTGAGCAGCAGGCTGCATGGGGAGACCAGGCCGGTGGGGGTTGCGGGGAGGAGAAGGTGTGATCAGCTTGGCAGGCAGAGGTAATTAGGGGTGATCAGGCTGGCAGGGAGGGGAGTTAGGGGTGATCAGGCAGGTGAGCGATTAGGAACTAGCGGTCCAAGATTGTGAGAGGGATTCTGGGCCTAAACCGGCAGTTGGACATCCTCTGAAGGGTCCCAGATTGGAGAGGGTGCAGGTTGGGCTGAGGGGACCCTTCCCCCATGCACGAATTTCGTGCACCGGGCTTCTAGAACAAATATATGTGTGTGCTTTACCTTTTTCCCCATTAACGATGAAAGCTAAAGCTTGCAGTTCCAGGGACGGAAGGCTGTCCTGGGAGGAACATCCTAGTTGGGCAAGCTGGACTTCACTTCATTAGTGTCACTGGAAACAGTTTTGTCAGGGCTAATTTCACCATCAGCTACCTCTCTGCATCAGGCAAGAGGCAGCTGGAGCTCCTACATATAAACTGCCACAAGCTACACGGCATCACAGAGCGGTCGGGACTGACTGCCCTTAGCAAGATGAGAGGACGCTTTTGTTCTCATGAAGACAGGACATGCTCGGATGTGTTTTTATTGAGCCTGTTCATCGTGCCTGGGGATGTGATGAAACGATTTTGTTCAATTTTCTGTGCTTAGTGTTTTAGTGTAAAAGGTCACAATCTACCTAAAATGGTGCTGGTTGATCCTCCTGTTCGCCCGACACCAGGCCCAAGGCTGCAAAACCACATTGGCTGGATTCTTTTTTATGTTTTAAATAGCCTCAGTAATTAAGTTGGAAAGTTTCTTCTTAAAAAAATATTTTTATTGACTTCCAAGAGTAAGGGAAAGGGAGAGAGCAATAGAAAAAACAAGTGAGAAGCATTAATTGGCTGCCTCCTGCACGCCCCACACTGGGGATTGAGCCTTCTACCTGGGCATGTGCCCTGCCTGGGAATCGAACCCTGACCTCCTGTTTCACAGGTTAACACTCAACCACTGAGCCACACCAGCTGGGGTATGTTCTTAGACCTTTGGAAGAGCAGTTGGACAGACTTCCTTAACTGAAAAGTCATGTATGTATGACTGTTTTAAAGTATAGTGCAGTGTGGTTCTCAAATGGGGGTGACGTTGCTCTCCCTAAGGGACATGGGGCATTTGGCAATGTCCAGAGACATTTTTGATGATCATACCAGGGAGTGGCAACTGGCATTTAGTTGGTAGAAAAGAGAGAGACGCTGCTAACCATCCTATAATGCCCAGGACAACTCCCCAGCCCCCAGCAAGAAATTATTTCCTAAAATTATTTCCTAAAACTATGTCAACAGTGCCAACGTTCAGAAATCCCGTTTGCTAGAAAACTGGCTATCAGCTGGTCTTAGTTTTTATTTCCCTGGAACTTTGCTCTTCCTGTCTTATTTGGGGCTGCTATGGTCTGCCTGAATGTTTGTGTGTCCCCCAATTCCTCTGTTGAGATCCTAATGGCCAATGTGATGGCAGTAGGGGGAGAACAGGGGTGACTAGGTCACGGGGGTGGATCAGTGACGTATAAAAGAAGCTCCAGAGAGGCCCTTCCCCCTCCTAAGCTGTGGGTGCAAGGGGAAGTCTGTGGCCTGGAAGGGCCTTACTGACCTGGCTGGCCCCCACCTCAGACATACAGTCTCCAGAACTGTGAACAATAATGTACCCTATTTTCCCATGTATAAGATGCCCCATGTATAACACCTCCCCTCCCCCCACTTTTCCAGCCCCAAATTAAGAAACCAGTATTTTAAACATTTTTCTGGTTTCCCTCTTCAGGCCTTCTTCTTTTTTTGGCACCGTAAGGAGTTGTTCTTCCTGTTTTCTCCACTGTCTGATCATACACTCAGTGGGAGGCGGTCCAAATTGTCTCTCTGCAGCTCTGTCTCCACGTTCTTTTGCACAGCTGATTACATTCAGTTTGAATTTTGCAGAGTCAGACAGTCACTTACCGGCATTTATCTTTTCATTTTTTGACATCTTTATGGGCTCAGACGCTCAGGTCCCTGTTGCATCTGCACACTCTCCACCTCCACTTGCGGATCAGCTGTTGTCAGTAACAATAAGGCTCGTGATTGGAGGAAGCCTGATTGACAAGGTGTGAGCAGCTACGCACCCACCAGCTCCCTCCTCGGCTGACCTCCCTGACTAAGATGCCTCTGGATTTTCAGTCTAACGATTTTAGGGAAAAAAAAAATAGTCTCCTACATGGACAAATACAGTGCGTTATAAATATATACACATTCACAAAATGGGATTTTATTAGAGCAGCCTGAACAGACTAAGACACAGACCAGCTTGAGGACCAAGATGTGGCAGCCAAACGCTTTGGATCCAGTAAAACCCAAGTTCGACGTACGAGGTATATCACTAGCCCTGAGGATGCACACCGGCCCCAAATGTTCCATCTCAAGCTTACACCTAAGACCCAAGAGGTGTGGATGCCCGAGATGAGAGAGCATGAGGCTTCTCACTCATCCTTAGGGCGGTTAGTGGAATCACTCACACCAGCACCACCGCGCTCCTCCAAGAATGTGTTTATTTACATGAAAACACCGTTTTGTACAAATTGGAGACGGATCTTAAAGAAGGGGTTGTCCAGGCATGCCGTTCCCCAGTCCCTGATTCTGCCTCTTCCCCTTCCCTCTTTTGGTATCACAGCCAGAAAGTCCTACACCAGTTAAAAGGAAACGAAATCTGCCTCTTTTCCCCCCACCCCCGCCCCCCACACACCTAAAATACCTCTCGCTATTGAATGTCCATCGTCATTCTTCAAAGAAAACTCTTGCCCAGGATATTTTATTTAATTTATTTATGGAATACAGTGTAGAAAGCTATCATGGTCATAAGCAATGACTGTACAATCATCCTGCAGAAATTTTTTTTTTTTGGGGGGGGAGAATTCTTGGTAATGTGAGACCTGCAGAGCACTCCCGCCCCTCCCTCCCCACCACCCCCCCCCGCCCCCGAAAAGTGCTTACAAGGAACAGGGATTCTTTTCTTTATCAAAGATCCAAAGATACATGGACCAAGACATGTTCAAATCCGAATGCCTAATGTGTGCACATAAAACAGGCACCAAGGAATGGACGGGTATCCTCGTAATTCCTATATCACAAATACAGCAGAAGCAGCAATCTGTACAGTAAAATGCAATCATGGCGGGGAGGGAGGGGGGAGGGGAGGGGGAAAAGGTCTCGAAATCACCCGGCATACGTAAAAACGTGTAACTTCAAAATGCATAGTGATCAGGAAAAGAATACTTAGGCAAAGAGAAGCGGCTACACTCCCACGTCCACATGAAGCATCCCTCATCGATTTCTTAAAGCGTTATTTCAAGTAGGACTGAACTGGGTCACAAACCACAAGAATAATATACAACTGGCTTAAAAGGGGGGGGGGGCTACGTGATAAATAATCAGGAGAGCATCTACTCATGCATTAGTCTGATACCGCTAAAGTCTTTACAGTACACAAAACCCATTAAGAATGTCGGTGGAGAGAGACCAAAATGTGAAGAGAGAGAGAGAGAGGAGAGAGAAGACATGACTGATCTGTGGATTAATTCAAGTTCAGGCATCTACGTGTGTTACAGCACAGCTGTCAAAAAAAGGGGGTCAGGAGTAACGGGTACAAATAAAACCGGAGGGTGGGTTTCTTTGCACAAGAGTCTGTCAGGGAACACCGAGGGGGTGTGAAGCGATGGTGTCTGCTGTCCCACGTCAGAGGCTGCTGCGGCGGCTGGTCTAGTTCTGCATCTGCTCGAAGAACTTGTACGTCGGGTTTTCGTAGCCGTTCTGCTGCATCTTGGAGAGGTGGCGCTCCTCGGGCGTCACGGCGGCGTCGACCTGGAAAGCGAACGCGAGAGAAAGGTTGTGAAAAAGAAGCATCCACCGTGGCAAAGGGCACCCACCCGTGTCCTCTCTCTCTGTGTCCTGCACCTGGGCATCTGGAGCAGAAGCCAGCGCCCACCGGCGACGCAATGCTCCATCTGGCCACCAGGTGGCGCTTCACACCTTGCCGTGGTCATTGGTTATTCCCTCAGCTCGACAGTAAACGGGATACAGCTAGTGTGGAACATATATATATATCTATATCTATATCTATCTATCTATCTATCTATCTATCTATCTATCTATCTATCTATCTATCTATATCTATCTATCTCTATCTATCTATCTATCTATCTATCTATCTATCTATCTATCTATAATTTTCCTTTCTCTGTTGGCTCAATAAAAAGACAAGAAAACCACGGTGGAAAGCCTGCTTTCCTCGAAAGTGTGGTGGTAAACTAGGAACGCATCCAAGAGATGCAGCAAAGGATACCGGGAGACACTCAAAGGTAGATGGTGAATTTTTCTCATGTTTCATGTGTCCCTGTTTGTACCAAATTTAATATGTGGAAGAGAGAATATATTAACTGAGTTAACCATGCATGGACAGCTAAGGGGTTCTTCTGTGGCAGTCAGGAGAAACAGAACAAGGACATGCTTTTCTGGATTATAGATTATCTTTTTTCTTTTTCTTTTTTAAGTGAGCTCTAAGATAGTGTAGAAGCATGTCCGGCTACAGGTTTAAAAATAGACCCTCTGCTGATAGGGCGCTTTATCTCCAAGACTGGCCGGCAGTTGTACACGTGCTGTGTCTGTCTCCCCGTGCCCCCACGTCCCCCTCCCCTCAGTGTCACGGTCAGGACAGGGCTGGGGGAGGGAAGGCCATGTGCTCTCCACACCCTGGACACGCATGCTCATCCCTCTCGTGGGGGCGTGCTGTTCGGGTGTCCGGTATATTTGCTGTCCCTCGCACAGGGCACAGAGGAGAGCAGGTACTGAACTCGCTGCTGAACGAACGGAAGCTTAGTTTTGTAATTCTTTTTACAATCTCTCTTCCGTGGAAACACTGCAAGATGAACAAAAGCCACGCAAATTTCATCGGAACAAAGCAGCGGCATGCTTTCCAAAGAAAACTAGGATGTAGCGCGTGAAAGAGGTTGTTTGTTTTTTTCAAAGGCATCTTTTTATTCTGCACACAATGGGATTGGGGTCCCCACCTGATTTCCAGAAGATGCAGGCCTGTCCCCCTCTGCGGAGCACTGCACAGAGACACCCAGCTCCCCTGCAGGGTCTCCCCCACCCTGTAGACACAGCCCGTCTGGCCTGGTCCTGACCCATCACCATCCAATTGTGCAAAGAGCCCAGGGCACTTGTGCTGGCGCTAGGACACCACGTCTAGGGACGGAGCTCCATAGGACACCGTGACCAGACCACGCTGTCTGATGATGCTTTAGCCTGAAAGACTGGCGCAGCCACGATGGCAAACAGGGGGGAGGCTCCTCAATCAACTGAAAATAGAATTCCCGCAGGACCCAGCAGCTCCACTTCCGGTGTTTATCTGAAGGAAATGACTCCACAAAGCCAAAAAGATACACGCACCCCCATGTTCACTGCAGCATTTCAGTATCAATGGCCAAGACATGAAGACAATGGAATGAATGAATAACGAAAATGCGGTACACACACACAGGCACACTGTTATTCAGCCCCGGTAAAGAAGGAAATCCGGCCATTTCCAGCAGCCTGGAGGGCATTATGCTGATTGGGTCAGATTGAGAAAGACAAAAACCGGGCGATATTAATTACACGTGGCATCTCAAACACCCCCAAACTCAGACACAGAGGACAGCTGGCGGTTGCCCGAGGCGGGAGGTTGGAGGTGGGTGGATGGGTGAAGAATACAAATTTCCAGCGATCGAAGAAGTCCGTGATGGGATGCAATGTCAGCGTGGTAACTATAGCGAACACCGGAACTGGACATTTGAAAGTTGCTAAGGAGTAGTTCTTAGAAGTTCTCATCATAAGGAAAAAAAAACCACAAAAAAACATCCTGTGACTATAGCCCTAGCTGGTGTGGCTCAGTGGATAGAGTGTCAGCCTGAGGACTGAAGGGCCCCAGGTTTGATTCCAGCCAAGGGCACATGCTGGGTTGCAGGCTCGATCCCTGGTAGGGGGTGTGCAGGAGGCAGCTGATCAATGATCCTCTCTCATCATTGATGTTTTTATCCCTTTCTCCCTCTCCCTCTGGGGGGAAAAAAAAAAATATATATATATATATATATATATATCACACTAAGTACCTTAAATGAGAGAAAGAGCAATAGGACAATGACATCAGGGACAGAAACCCCATCCGCCCACCGGGCAGGGACAGCTATCGTTACACACATACGCCCTCTCCATATTCCCTCTGACTTTCTGGTTAGGAGGCAGCAATGAGTTCTGCAGCCTCCGTGCGGCTCTCGGGGTTGGGGCTGGGGGATGTAGGGGGGTCTTCCTGAGACCCGGGGCCCTGACTGCACCAAGGCGTGGCTTCAGCTGCTGCACCCTGTAGGGGGCTGAACTCAAGTCACATGGCCTCTGGGAGGGAAACCTTCTGAGTACTCTTCCTTCTCCTTTCTTCCCGAACTGGACTTTATGGAGCCACTTGTCCCTTCACGGCACCCAGAGGAACCTGTAGCGCAACCATCAGGCCTCGCCATAAATTCTACTTGGGGCTCTGAGTCTCTAGGTCTCTGTCTCCAGGGAAGGTATCTTAAGCCAGGGAGCGCCACCTCTAATTTTATTCTGAAGTCCCCAGCAGGTTAAGTGTTGATGGGTGTCCCTTTATTTTTATTATTATTATTTTTTAATATATATTTTATTGATTTTTTTACAGAGAGGAAGGGAGAGCGATAGAGAGTTAGAAACATCGATGAAAGAGAAACATTGATCAGCTGCTTCCTGCATGCTCCCTTACTGGGGATGTGCCCGCCACCAAGGTACAAGACCTTGACCAGAATCGAACCTGGGACCCTTCAGTCCGCAGGCAGACACTCTATCCACTGAGCCAAACCGGTTTCGGCTATCTTTCTTTTTAGTGGTTGGAATAATTAAATCCTACTCTCTTTGCTGATGATTACAATACTGTCTATATTCACTCTACTGTGCAGATCTCCAGGGCTGTTTTACTGCTTCTTACAAATTTGTACCCTCCAACAGTATCTGTCCTAGCAGTTCATAGGTCGACCCTCAACCACTGAGCCACGCCAGCCTTTAGTGGAGGTCTGTCCCCGACCCCCACTAAAGGCAAGCTCTCCATTTACGGGGAGGAGTGGAAAGAGCTACGATAGATATTTTTAAGTATCCACTGCCCATTGGCACCCGGATAGAAGAGTCCCCCCTGCTAGTAAACAGGACCAGGGGTCCGTGGACCGATTTAAGCAGGAGTCACGGTGGGTGCTTCAGCTGGAGCAGGCTCCGCAGCCACCCAGGAAGGGGGTCCGATGGGGAGGCAGTGGGACAGAGGGCCGCGGTGTCACCGCTCGAGGCACCGATAAAGCACAGTCCTCCCCTTGGGAAACCGGGGTTAATGGCTCGCAGAACGACTCTGGCCTCGTGGCGAAGCAAATCATTACATCCATGTTTACTGCTTACCCGTTAACAACAAGCACCAGCGGCTGCCCGTTCCCCCGTGGGGAGCGGCGCTGTGAATAACCCGGGGCTCGTTCTCATTTCCCGGGGCCCTCATCGCCCGTCGGAATCCCGCACTCTAAGCGGGAGAGATGTCCTGGAGACCAGGCCTTCGTCACGGTCTCTTCGTGCACCGATCATGTGAAGTTCAATGGTACTGTCCCCATAGACACCAGCCAGTCCAATGCAACTACTCAGCTGTTCCTCTCTGTTCTGAGCGAAGCAGATCAGTCCCTAAAGAAGCGGGTTCATCAGAGCTGGACATGGACTGTTTCCGGGTACCGGAGTGTGAGAGCATGCTGAGACTGATGGAGAGCGATTGGAGAATCACTTCCCTTGAGGTCAGTGGTTCTCAACCTTCCTAAGGCCGCGACCCTTGCATCCAGTTCCTCATGTGGTGGTGACCCCCAGCCATGAAATTTTGCTACTGTTATGCATAGTGAAGTAAATATCTGCATTTTCCCATGGTCTTAGGCGACCCCTGTGAAAGGGTCGTTTGACCCCCTTAAAAGGGTCTCGACCCACAGGTTGAGAACTGCTGCTTGAGGGTAGATTCAATGGGCCAGGTGAGACAGCCCCGGTGCCCAGGCTGGCTGCAGCTCTGAGCCCCACTTCTACCACCCCAGCTCGCCTCTAACCTTCGTAAGTGCAGGATGGTGGACACACTCTGGGTGAAGTTGTGGCCCACGCTGCTTTACACAGCTCAGCACGGAGCTGGGCGACGCGTTTCTTCAGACACACAGAACCAGGTGGGATACTCACGCCAGAGAGGTTTCTATTGCTCTCGAGAAGCTAGCAAGATGAATACCTAAAGAAGAGCCGCACAACCGCCCTCCCTATAATTTTGTTCTTTGAAGGAGGCCTCTTGGCTTCAACATAATTTCCTTTTTTTCCCCCAGAATCTGTGTTGAAGTGTCAGCTTCTCTGATACTTCAAATCCAAGGAGACGTTCCTTGGTAACCAAAAGACACCTTTCACGCAGGCCGCTGTGAAGCAGGCTGAAGGGATGCTGGAGATGACTGCCACATGTCTGACTGGGTCAGGAAAACGGACACTCGGGTTCCCAGCCTCCTATCTGGAAAGCCTGTTTCCCTGGGCCTGGGGTAGGCCAGGCGTGTGTCCTTTCAAGTTAAGTACCTGCTCCGTCCCTGGCACAACCATGGCAGACAGCCTCTGCGCCAGCCTCCTCCTCTGCCCAGCCTCTTTAGCTTTGATAAGGGCTGAACTGCTCCCCCAATACCCATACATTAAAGTCCTAACCCCCGGTACCCCACAATCTGATCATATTAGGGGCAGGGTCTTTAAAGAGGTAATTAATGAGATCATTAGGGTAAACCCTAGTCCAGTAATACTGGTGTCTTTCCGAGAAGAGATCACAGACACACACAGAGGGAAGAAGAGGCGAAGGTGGAGACGAGCCGTCTACGAGACCTTGATCTGAGACGTCCATCCTTCAGCTCCTGAGAAAGTAAATTTCTGTTGCTGGGGCTCTTGGTGTGTGGCTTTGCGGTGGCAGCCAGAGCAAACCAATACAGCAGGCCCCCAAACCAGGCCGTCTCCTTATAAAGTGCACGAGATGCCACAGAAATGTGACTCTTGTTTCTATCAATTAGCCTATCGGTAAGATTGATTTTGTTATATCTTGTTTACACTATCGATGCATTAAGTGAGGACTTACTGGTATACAAAACAGGCACTTAAATAAAAAGGAAGCTGCCTGTTGGATCGATTTATCAGTCCAAGGCAATTAAAACACAATCACATTAGGTAAAATTTAAAAGGCTTTTGAATTATTCAAGTATGAACAAACTTTTATTTGCCCAGACCTGGGATTAAAATGAAAAACAAAACTGTTTTGAGTACAAGGGAGGTAAGCCAACGCGAGTAATAAAGTATCTTATATTACTTCATAGGACACAAGCCCAGAAATCCTACTAGGAAAAGAGCAATACCCCAAATTCGATGACCACGTCACTGCTGAATTTAAGTGTTCACAATCTAGTTTGCCAACCACTAAGTTCTTTTACAGGTTGCTCCCTGTTCCCTGGATTCATTCATTCATTTCTCTGCTCTTTAGCACATGTGTACCCATATGCACAGAGGAAATAAGACTCAAAACCAATTTTCCTAAGTAGCTACTATAGACAAGTCGTCTGGAGATGTTAGAGGCTGAACAGTGAGGTGTCTGGCTTTGCCACAAGTTAAATATAGTTCAACTGCTCCTGCTCCCCCATAATCAAGAATGGCTTGGAGCATGTTTCCTTGGGTTTAGTGAGACATTTAACTCACTGGGAAATACCCGGACATTTCTCTGAAGGAAAAGCCAATGGAGAGGAGGTGGGAAAATGTCTACTTTGACCTTGGCCCTACTTAGCTTGACATTGAGCAAACACTTCTGTTTGGGTCTCTTCTCATCTACAAAATGAGAAGACCCGTTTGATTCATCACTGAGATCTCTTTCGGCTCTAAAAATCAGATACTTCTCAAGATGGATTAATTTGCTGTCTCGGATTGTTTTCTAAGAAATCATATGTAGCATGAGTGTCCTTCCCCTCAACTGTATTCAAAAAGCATAAAAAGAACTTATTTGTACATTTTATTTCTCAATATTTTATATCATGGATTTAAGAAGTCAGACTTGAATCTTGCAGCTTACTCTAGTTTGTTGGTGTAACCCACTACCGTCTGTGCTATGTACAGCCACGTCAGTCACAGACTGGCCTGTGGGAAGAAACAGTCTCAAGGTCATAACTGTGCAGTAACCAAGACTGTCACTGGTGGGTCTCTCTCTGCCTCCTGTACATCTGCACTAAGTGGCTCAAAACTAGCCTATTTCAGGTGAAAGGGCGGGGTTGCAGGCTGAACATCTTGAATAACCATGTATGTTCCACTCAGCTGTCTGGTATGACATGATTTAAAATATATACATACATTTTTATTAATTTCAGAGAGGAAGGGAGAGGGATAGAGAGAGAGAAACATCAGTGAGAGAAAATAATTGATCAACTGCCTCCTGCATGCCTCACACTGGGGATCGAGCCTGCAATCTGAGCACGCACCCTGACTGGGTATCGAACCATGATCTCCTGGTTCACAGGCTCAGCTGGGCATGACATAATTTTTTTGCAAAACTTTAAAGGTAAGACTCTTTACTGACAATTATTATTTACTATTATCTGGTTTTAGTTAGAGGTCAGATTATTTAAGAAACACACAAAGAAGCCTGGGAATAAATGTGTTTAGATTTTTTTGGGGGGGGGGGTGGGGTGGGGGGCGGAGAGCAGCCTTGCACTTCCTTCATTCAATTATAAGTTCTGCCACTTTTTTTCTTTCTTTTAATGTTGGAGGTGATCACAATTTTCTAAGACAGGTGTTAGGATTAGCAGTTTGCTATTTCATTACAAATGATGAGAAGTTGATGTAGGCGCTCAACCTCAATGCCTCGATAGTTCTTATGTCGGAATGAATAAAGACCAAAACAAGAAAAGTGCTGCAACTGGAGAGCTCTCTGCAAGGATATAGGTTTGTTTTTTTCCAAAGAGAAATACTTGTATGATCCTTAGTCTAACGCCAAGCAAAAGCATCTCCTGGCAGCCTCTAACGCCCTCTTGCCAACACGCAGGTCCGTTCACTTACCTCCACCACACCATGATGGATGGACGTGTACTGTTTCTTCTTCAGCATCACCAAGGTGATGACGATCACTGTTGCTATGACAACACCGCCCACCATGAGTCCAATGATGGCTCCTTTGTTGGAGCCCACATCTTCTGCAAAGAACACCTTGAGAAACAAATCCAGAAAAGGGGTTGTCACTGCACAAGGCATTTTGCTGGGGTAGACGGACAGTTTTAGAATGACTCAATATTTCCCAGGCTATCGGTTTGAATTGCTGGTCCCACCAATTTTTTGGTGCATGCTGGAAACAAAAAATTCACACATTCTACTTCCTAAGAATGTCATTTATAGCCTATAGACAGAATGACGGACAAAGGGGGGCTTCCCCAGGTGTCGAGCAAGCCTACTTGCACCCCACCTGTCCTCAGAGAAGTAAAAAAAACACGCCAAGAGGACCCTGAACCTCTCTGGCCAGTGGCACATTCGCTGAGAGGTGCGTCAGAGGGCTTGGCTCTATCCAAAGCCGAAGAGTTATGAGTCAGGATTATAGAAGGAGGTCAGCTTTTTCCTGTCACAGCAGGTTTAAACCTGGGAGCCCTGTCTTCCCAAACCTGCAGATGTCCTCATTTCTTCAGCGCGGCGATTTTCAGCTGTGTGCCATGCATGACACACTGGTGGCCCCCCGAACTTTGAAACACACAACACCTGATTAGTCAGGGGCACCGACCTCTTTACCCTTAGACTGTCAAATAAAAAAATGACAATAGCTGTCCAGTGTGAAGGGTCAAATTATACCTGTTTTTTGTCAGACTGGCAAAAAATATATATATTTTGGTGTGCCACAGAATTTTCATCGTTTATGTGCCCCACGAGAGGAAAAAGGTTGAAAATCACCGCCTTAATGGAACATCCATACACAGGAATAAGCATTCCAAAACAAAGGAGTTAAACAGAAGAAAAACGACATATTGTTACCCACAATAATTCATTAGGACAGTAATTAACCTTGTTTGAAAAGACAGTTATTTTAAAGGGAAGTAATATGCAGGAATTTTAAGTCACAATAACTCATGTTTCCTTACTACGTTGTCTCCAGAAACCTAACTAAAAGGGTTGCTGTTTATTTGGATTAAATATACTAGTAGAAAGAATTTGGAGGTCATTGTGAAGAAGAAATTTATTCAGTATGAAAAACTGATTGGACTACACTCCTTCCTACTGTTTATAAAGCAGGCCATTCTTTCTCAAATTTAACTACTTGACTGGAATTAAAAGAACTGCAACCTGTATCATCTTTTAAAATATATATATTATTGATTTTTTTATGGAGAGGAAGGGAGAGGGATAGAGAGTTAGAAACATCGATCAGCTGCCTCCTGCACACTCCTTACTGGGTAGGTGCCCGCAACCAATATACATGCCCTTTACTGGAATCAAACCCGGGACCTTTCAGTCTGCAGGCTAATGCTCTATGCACTGAGCCAAACCGGTTAGGGCGCAACTTGTATTATCTTGTTGCATGATGATCTCATGCCAGGTCATGTGGCCTAACGACTACTAAACATTATTTCACATTTGTTATAAAACTTAATGAAAACAGTTCCCTCCATGTTGTTTTTTATCTCATCTCAAGGACAGTACAATGACTGAGTTTCACAACGAAAACTAACAGTCTAGCAATCTGAAGAGGCAAGATAATACACACAGCCAATTTCTAGGAGTTTTCCTCCTGGTCTATTTGCAACAAAATCAGCAGCTGCTCATAAATATTCCACCTTCCCCGAGAATTTGCTCGCTCAACATTATTGATAAAAAGCAAATCATTAACTGGCTAGTGATACAAGTATGAAGTAATCAGGAATAAAGGCATGTCTGGCCCTCTCCCTGTGTCTTTAAGAAAATACTGTAATTTTGTCATACGCGTCCCACTAATTACAGTGCATTATCTTATCAAGGAGTTCAGCGGAGGGAGCTGATTCTCCTAATTGTCGCCGCCGCCATTCATCACTGTCGCATTACAGGAGCCGGAGTCGGTGGAACAGCGGCGACGGACTTCGATGACACGGGCACCAGAGGAGGCAAAGCCGCACATTGATCTCTAGCTCTGAGCCCCACCGGCTCCAACTTTTCAGTTTTTCCTTCTTTCCCACCAGCCAGATGAAGAATGCCCCCGATTCTAGAACAACTATACGGATTAACTTGCCAAAGAAAATCATAATCCAAAAAGCTAAATTCCCCCCCATTATGGGAGTTAAAAAATGCAAATTTGAATCTCAGGCCAGTTTCTGATGTGTTCCAATTATTTAGTGTGAAACGTCGAGGCATAAACAATACATTAAAGGCATTTCTTTGGGAGTTTAAGAGTCAAATTTATAAATTTTTTTTTTTTTTTTGGTGAATATTGAAAAGATAAAGATTTCCCCTTGGGGGAAAAAATGCATATTTTTAAAAACAAAAAAACAAAAAACCACACTCATGAACTAAAACAAAAATAAGTGCCTGAGAGTGAGAACTTCAATATTATTGCTATCATTTTATTATCATGTCTTGTTCATCACTGAATGGGTAATGAAATGGTCTCTTTTATTAATTTAACCCCCTTACTGTTGCTTACTGATATGATGAAAGGAATGCTAGCATAATCCTGAAGCTTTTCGTAAAGGATTCTACATGACTACAGCTGCCTGCCAACGAAATGGCTGCTTTTTGATTTACTCTCTAATTCTAATATTTGGGAGTGGTGAGGTGGTGATTTTAGTCTGAAAAGGAAGCTGCCATTTTGCCTTTTCCAGTCTAACCAACAGCATAGGACTCCTGGGAACAGTCTGCAACCACACTCACCTCCACAGAGACCCCAAATCCTACCCCTGCAGGAGAACTCAGAACAAGGGAGTCGGGAGCAACGAAGAAGCAAAATAGAGGCAAACAAACATGCACTCAGGAGAGCGAACAGCCAGAATAAAAGTGTTGCTGATGTGACACAGTGTTTGCACATGTCTGAGATTTTGATGCTTCAGATAAATCTATTATAAACCTATTTTCCTAAAAAAAACCCCACAACAAACCCACCAGAATGCGAGTTGATTAGAATGGCTGCTAGAGTAGACGTGCATCTACCTTCCGCCCAGTGTGGGCTTAGCTGCCTTCCAGACACAAAGACCTGGCACAGAAAGAGCCTCTCTCTCTTTTCTTCACGTTTTTGTGAGATTCCTAGAAACAGGTGTTTCACTTGTGTGCCTAATCTTTTTCTTTTTTAAACATATTTTATTGATTTTTTACAGAGAGGAAGGGAGAGGGGATAGAAAGTCAGAAACATCGATGAGAGAGAGACATTGATCAGCTGCCTCCTGCACGCCCTCCACTGGGGATGTGC
Source organism: Lasiurus cinereus (assembly GCA_011751065.1). NCBI lineage: Eukaryota > Metazoa > Chordata > Mammalia > Chiroptera > Vespertilionidae > Lasiurus > Lasiurus cinereus. Next base: position 2,661,648 of record JAAGEH010000045.1, on the reverse strand, counting down.
CCGCAAGCAAGGTACATGCCCTTGATCGGAATTGAACCTGGGACCTTTCAGTCTGAAGGCCGACACTCTATCCACTGAGCCCAGCTTAATCTTTTTCTTAACTGGATCGATGAACAGGAGCTATATGTCGTTTGGTGAGACAGAGGGGAGAAGAGGCCAGTCACTCTACGTACCAGTTTTTGATGATGAACTTCGTATCCGGAGTCGTGGCGGAACTCCGCGTCCATCTTCACCTCAGAGATCTCTTCTGTCTTGATATTGGTCAGCCCCGAACCTGCGTGGCACCATAAGCGTGACAGCATCAGTAAAGCACGCACACAGTCCATGCCTCTTCTCTATGAACAGCAACGCTACACCGAGGCCACAGGGAACCCTTTCTAGGCCGGAAGCTGGATGAAATGAGTGACTTCTTTCAAGAAAACTGGCACCCTATCTAGAAATCCTTAACCACCACCTATTTTATTTTATTTTATTTTTAAAATTTTAATAAATCTTTATTGTTCAGATTATTACAATTGTTCCTCTTTTTCTCCCCATATCTCCCCTCCACCTGGTTCCCACTCCTCCCTCTGCCCTTACCTCCTCCCCCCCGCATTGTCCTCATCCATAGGTGTATGATTTTTAACCACCATCTATTTTAGACAAAACAATTTTTTTAAATTTGAAAGAAATCTGAAGTTAAAGCTTGTACTACCTTTAAGAATATTTTATAATTTATTTTTTTTTAAATGGGGGAAAACAGGAGTTAAGTGCTAACTGGGAGGTTGCAAGGTTTGTTTCCAGAATAAGCTGGTTGATGTTAGGGGCTTATGGGTTGGCGCATTGCATGCGTTTTTTTACATGTGCCCACAGTCCTTCAGAAAAGAATAATAAAAGCCTTTAAAAGTGAACATTAATTATCTGGCAGAACAAAAGTTCTACTTTGAGGCTTTTTTGTTCTGTTCACCAATAAATTATGTTCCCGTATCTATGCAGCGAGGCCTTGTAAAAATCCTATCATTTATTTAGCTAAGCGATTTAGTCGGAGATACAGAGTGTAATTGGCTCACGGGCTGAATAAAGAGCTGCCGTACATAATCTTTGAAAATGCTCCTTTGCGACTGACTTCCTTCTCTACAAATTGCTATGGCTCTTTCACCGACGGTCACAATGCATTTCATTTTTCAAATAATAATCATTGGAAGCTTCAAAAACAAAAGTGCAAAGTCATTTTTTTTTTAAACAAAAAGGGGAAAGTACAAAGCATGAGTTTCTACACTGAAGTATTTCAATATCCCAAGTCAGAATTTGAGGATGAGAAGGGCTTTGAAAAAATCATGTCCTCTCTGTGTTCCCAGCCAAGGGCTGACTCTCAGCGCCTGGCTGAACAGAGGGCGAACAGATCAGTTTGCTTCCGTTTTCAGACATTACCCCCAAATCAGTTTGTTGGAAGTTCTTTGTTCAGCACATGACCGGCCCAACCCTGCCTTCTGCGTTCCAGCCTGGAACAGAGCAGGTGCCCATGGAGAGCCAGTGGGTCCTGCTGATTCTCCTCTTAACCCGGGCTACACATTCCCGGTTCCTTCAGCTCCCCTGGGACCTACGTTCTTGCTCTGGGCCCAGTCCCTCTTACCACCTTGTCTAAAAGGCCCTCTGGAATGTGTCACAGACGTTGCTGGAACAGAAAAGCACAGGGTCCCAGCATCTGACGCTCTGGGCTATCAGTACAGCCTATGAAGGCACTGAGGATAACTGGGCCAGACCTCTGGAACCCACGCTGGTTATGACCAGTCACCTATTTTATGTCCAGGTGCTCACATTTTCCATTCAACAGGCTGTCCTAACAGACTCAAGATCGACTTCAATCTATAGCTGGCTTGTAGACCATAACGCTCTTGTCTTTCCCTTCTGCCTGTTGGAACTACATTTTCTTATTCCCATCTTCCCAGGTCTCCTGTCCTCCAGACGCTACAGGGATCATGGAGACCAACTCTATGCATTCACCTTCGGGGTCTCTCAGTCTGCAATTTGTCTGGGTCATAATGATTTGGGTAGGGATGGGTGACAGGATTAAAATAGATCCAAACATCCGTTGGCACGCCTCTCTTGGACTTGCTTCTAATGAATGAAATATGGTGACAGTGATGGAGGGTGACTTCTGAGGCTAAGTCGTAAAAGACATTGCGGCTTCTTTTTTATTCTTTCTCTTGGTCTGGGAAAGCCAGCCACCATGTTGTGAGGATATGTAAGGAGCCCTCTAAAAAGGTTCACCTGGTGGGGTGCTGAGGTCTCCTGTCCACAGCCATGTGGGGGAGCCATCCTGGAAATAGACCCACTAGTCCCAGTCATGTGTCAGTCAGATGACTACAGCTCTGGCAGATGTCACCCATGTAACCCCATGAGAGACCCTAAGCCAGAAGCACCAGCGGAACCCTGCTTAATATCCTGAGCATTATAGTACTTGTAATAAACTCAATGCTTGTTGTTTTTAAGTGGCTAAGTCAGGGGGCTATTTGTTACACAGCAGTAGATAACTAATATGAAGGACTGGTGATTCTCTATTCTTATTTATTTTCTTGCTTTAAAATTATTAGCACTTTCTCCTAAGTTTCACCTCATTTGGCCTTAATATTTCTGACACCAATTTTTATTGGGCTGTAACATGAACACTCAATTATCTTACTGGTTATCTATTTTCATCTTTCCACAAACACTTGTAAATCTGAGATCTTTGTAGAACCAAAGTGATTTCTTTATACCTCATCCTTTCTTTTTCTGTCACTAGGGTATAGCAATGAAATAGTTAATATTATACTTCTGAGATTTTTAGAAAAGTCTTTTGAATAGTTTTTTTCTTTCAGATCGGTGAGACCAAATAATCACATCAAAAATAAGTTAAAAAAAAAAAAGTGTGCTCCTCACTCAAAAATTTAAAAGCCCGCATTACTTCTCAAAGGATACCAAGAATACTTTTACTCATAAAAAAAATTTCCATTTCATGTATCAAGTCAGAACAACAGATAATTACAGCCCAATAGTTTAAGAGCGTTTCAGCACCAAGAGCTCTTGCTAGTCCATTTTCGCAGAGCATTTATAATCATCTAGTGAAAAGACTTTCTGTACGTTAAGCAAATCTCACTAAGAAGGGAGAAAAGTTAATAAGCTTGCACACAGGCAGTACCAATGACAGTACGTCAACACTGCGTGTAATAAAACATGATGGGCAGAGTTCAATAAATCGCAGGGACCTCTGTTTACAGGCTCACCAGAGGCATCTTCTGGGTTGTGCTGATTCATTTTACGCCCTGGTGTGACTGCAGTTTTCTAAGCCCTGGCCAGTGAGGAGAGTCTGTGTGCATTTGAGGGAAGAGAGACACAGGCTTCATGATGCATTTTACGTGGCCTGGGGTCAAGGACCGAGAAGGGTGGTAATAAATTACAGTGGGAAGGCTCTCTTTCCGCCCCTGTGAAGAGGCTGCGAATGTATTTTTCTTCTTTATTCTGGTCAAATGGTGTAATTTGTCCTCCGGAGTCTATTTTTCGCAGGAAATAAGCCACAGGGAGTAGCTGTAATGGCCACTAGGCTCAAAAATCACCACTGTGCTCACTACCTGACTCCACATTCTAGACGTGACAGTGCCCTGGCAGTTCAGATGTGAAAGGCAAGGAGAAGTCATTTTCCTCAGCTGTGATTATCCAAAAACCCTTCACTACTTGTTTCAGAGTGATAACAGTGACTGTTCAAACACAATGACCCCATATGACAACCCCGGGTGAGGGTTTCTAAGTTTGGAAAATCTAAAGATGTAATCTGGTGCCTTAGACTCAGGCATGCTGTCTTATCAAGTGTGGTGAGGGAAGAGCCAAAACTAATGCTACAAAACATGGGGAGAAATTGGTCCAGATGCTCAAGAGACTCACCACAAGTATAAAAATACTAGAGGCCCGGTGCACGAAATTCATGCATGGATAGGGTCCCCAGGCCTGGCCAGCAATCAGGGCTGATTGGGGCCTTCCAACTGCCAGCTGGAGCCTTCCTTCATCCTGCACCACGCACATTATCATGAGTGGTCAAACTCCCAGGCAATTGAATTCCTGAGGGCAATTTGCATAATTAGCCTTTTATTATATAGGATAGCATACCTATGTTGTTATGCATATCCACTAATACCACTATTCATCAGTATGCCTTAACTAGAATCTTCCTCACTTCTTCTCTGAGCATCCTTTCCAACCCGTGACCTTCTTCTATTGGGGGAACCCAAGCCCTACGTTGTATAAGAAAGGCAGCTTGGCCTACGCTGTGCCCTCCTCTGCACAGAATTACTCCCCTCTTCTTTGCCAATGGACACGCCTCAGACGGTTCAAGCTCTTCCCAGAGCTCACCTCCAGCAACTGCCCGGTTAGTACACCCTTCGTTAGTGCCCCATCTGCTCACACCACAGACACCCTGGCTCACACTGTATGTTCGGTGTATCCCTGCCTTTCTAGCTCCACCTCATCTTTCCAAATACACACGTGGTGCGCATGTCTTCGATTGCATTCTGAGCAGGGAACTTAGTTAATTTCCGTTGAACCTCCATAGTATTTAGGGTATTGATCTTTGTGAAATATCAAAATGAACTGTTGCTATTGTTACAACAAAGATGTTACATAGGCCTTCTTTCCATAGATATATTACTTCTAATTATTCTCTAGCTCTTCCCTAAAAGCAGAATGTTTTTGTTTGACAACATATGGAAAAGTCTTATTCATGTCAGATTTTTTACTTAAAGAAAAATCATTTGACTTTGGTAGTATTGCCCCTTCCTGGATATTTCAATAGGAACGTATCGGCCCAGCATGCCCAATGGAAGACCTACATGAAATTTATGTATTAAAATTGTGTGTTAAAATTTATGTATTAAAATTCACGTTTTAATGTTTGTAGATGAAAAGCATCTCTTCCTTTAAAAATAAAGCAGGAAATGCCATGAAAAAAAAAAAGGCCAAGGCAAATGACCAACCTGGGCTGGCCTCGGTTGCGGTTAGAATGAAACTGACCCTCTGCCTTGGGCCCCACCTGTGGGCTGACGAGGATGGAGTGTCGTCTGCTGGCTCCCTGACATTCACTGCTGTGGCACCCGCAATAAGGAAGACATTAAGGGAGCCGGAGCTGTGTCTGACTTACTCTAACGCAAGTTCCTCTGAGCAAGCCCTGCAGATGGAGATTCGTAAAATCAACGGGATTAGCTGTCAAGATGTCACTCCATTGTCCCTGCTGCCCGGTGCATCACAGGGCAGAGGCATGAAAGATGCCATACGTCAGACTCTGAGTCCTCAGTGACTCTGGTGGGGACAGAAGCGGCCTGAACCTGCGAGAAGTGCTCCTGGCTGCATGGCTGACTATATCTGAACCTGGGGCCTCTGTGTGTTACCATCTTCCACGAGGTTCATTTCCGGTCCTGTGATTACGCACAGGGACATTATGAGGCTAAAGAACGACATAAACATGCACAGGTGTGCACTGTGGGGAGTAAACTGTCCCCAGGACACACAGGCCTGTCCGTTCAGTAACTTCTCTCCTCTTTTGGAGGCTTTGACACTGCCCGTGTTCAGCTGGGTGAGGGTGAGGGTGGCATGCACAGCAGGCATGCTCCTGTTGGGGTGTGGCATGATTCTTAAAACCAAGTTGGAGACACAGACATCGACTAGGTGCAGAGCAAAGAGTGAAAACCCGTTTCTGCTTCGTGCTTGGGGGATGGTCAGAAAGCAGTGTCCGTTTTCGGTGTGACTGGGAACGTTAAGGAGCACGAGAAAGAAAGGGCTCATGTGTCAAATTATGCACATGCAGCCCCGGTGCGTTTTAGCCCCTCCCTGAGAACAACTCAATGCAACCCCCCAGAGAGGACATGCAAACCGTTCTGGGTGGTGGAGATACTTCCATTCGGATCCTTTTAGCAAGGTGGGCCTCCCTGAGGAACTGGCTGGAGGGCGAGCCCTGTTCAGTTAGCAAAGCCTCACGCCCATTCCCCACAGGGAAGCATGACCCGTTCCTGGCAGCCGCCAACTCGCCACCAGGGAGGGCCTGCCTCCGCGTGGGATCCCATCCCTGAGCTCAGACAGGCTCTCCCGAATCCTCTCCTCTTAAAAACGATTTAGAAAAAGTTGGAAGGCCTCTTTTATTGTTGGAAAAGGAAAGCTCAGAAAGAAAGAAAAACACATAAGAAATGAAGCATCAGGAAAAGCAAAGGGGCATTTTAAAAAGTTTTGGTCTCCACGTCCTTTCAAACCCTATTTCTCAACATCCGCATGTTAGAAACACTGATTGAGGAAGAAAGGGAGTGGCATCTGCTCAAGCTAAAGCGGAAGAAGAGGCGGAGGGGCACGGGGTCCCCGGGGCTGTACCTGGTCGAGTGGTCAGTCCTCGGTCGGCGGCAGGGCGGGCGTCAACAGGCTCAACTGGGCACGGGAAGCAAGATACACGGAAAGCAAACGAGACAAATCAAGATGGTGAGTCGAGGCTCCTGAACACAGAGCAGCGAAAAGCATGTGCAATACACGAGTTATTAAAAAAAGGAGCAGGTGGCAGAGAACCACGGCGGGTTAATCCTGAGCCTTAGGAGCGGGAGGGGGGACCCCTTTCCAAGGCTTCTGGGTCCCGGTGCCCATCGCACCCCTCCGTTTTCTCACCAAAGCACTCACTCACCAGGATGCGCAGAACATCAAAGAAAAGCTGGAGGAGGGGGTGCAGGTTTTCAGCTAGTTTACAGCTAGTTTCGTGTGTGTGTGTGTGTGTGTGTGTGTGTGTTTATGAGAAATAAAATATATTATACCCAGCAAAGCGGAAAATCTTACAGATACCCTCTCTTACCACTGCCCAATCTTATCTTATTTAACGGTTCATTAACTACAAAGGACTCCGTCCAATCTTCAGGGGAAAGGCACCTGTGAATTTATTGGGAGAGGAAGGTTACCCCACATCATCCGCCATGCAGTGAATCCAATTTGTTCCCGGGGTGAGGGTAAGAGAGAGAAACCGGGAAGTAAGCCAGCCTGCCTCTCTCTCTCTGGAAAAGCCGGTTTCCACGGGAGAGATGACGTGTAGTTGACATGGGTGAAACGCGGGCATTTCCTCTCTGTTGGTTGCCTGGCACATTTCCTCCCGGGCCAGGGCTCTGGGTCTGGCCCAAAGGTAACAGTGCAGGCGGCATAGGAGTGCCCACCATTGTCTGCCACTGGCTGCTGTTCCCTAAGTGCCGCCGATTCTCAGAAACGTGGACTTGAACTTAGACCCGGGTCTTCGGAGAAAACAGGCAAGGGAGAGAGAAACAAAGCTTTCAGGGCTGATCCACGGAGAAGGGGCAAACGAAGCCGACAGAGGGGAGATAAGGCCTGGGGAACCGAAGAGTGGGAAGGGAAGGTGGGGTGAGCAGAGATGTCCATGGGGAGATGAGGTGTGCCTGATGGGTCAGCAGTGGAAGGCCATCCGGTCCAGCTGGTGTGGCTCAGTGGGTGAGCATCGACCTAAACCAGGAGGTCAAGGTTTGATTCCCAGTCAGGGCACACGCCCAGGTGGCAGGCTCCATCCCCAGGAGGGGGCATGCAGGAGGCAGCCAATCGATGCTTCTCTCTCATGATGGATGTTGTTATGCCTCCCTCCCCCTCCCTTCCTCTCTGAAATAAATAAAAATATATATAAAAAAATAAATAAAAGACCATCAGCTTACGGATGGGCACATCCCAGGCATGCAAGTAGGGATTATAAAAGCAAATCGATCTTGGATGTCACACATTGTCAGGAACAGCGAGGGAAAGAAAGTGACAGCATGCCAAATCCTCAAAATAGGAGAAACTCCTGTTTCTGAGAAGACTCAGACGTCGGGACGAATCCAAAGAGATTTGGTGCTTTTTCCTGCCACCAGTGCCCGGCAGAGAATGGACAAAGGCCGTGATCTGGGGCAAATGGCCACTTCCAGGGCTGTTTCTTCATGTGTGACATAAAAATAGTAATATTGCAGTGAGCAAGGAAATTAAAACCTGCTTCGGAACCTCAAAGACGATAAAGCCACGCTTCCTCAATACCCGATGGATGCAATATTCTGTAACCACTACTGACTCCTCTCTAGCGCTTCACCCGCGCATCAGAGACGTACTGCCCTCTGCAGCTCACAAAGCCACCTGAGCGATCTGGTTTCTCTGCGGTTCATCTCTCCCCTGAGCGGCCAGCGCAGAGCGGGGTTTATGACTCCTCGTAAAGTGGAGTTCAGCGAACGATGATTGTGCTTTCTGAGTGTCCTCACGAGGGCCCCAGGTGGTGCTTCAGCGGAAGGTAAGAAGGCACGGGAGCCCCCCACTTGCAGAGCCAAGAAGTAACGGAGGGGTGAGCACATGGTTCAGAGTCTGGGGGGTGGGGGGGAGCAGCTGAATCTGGGGTTTAAACGCAGCCCGAGCCACTGGCCCAGGCTCAGGGTCCCCCTGAATGCCACCACTTATTTTCTCTGGGGTCCTGGGCAAGCCACATTCTCCCCGATTCCCTGTGTGTTTTCCAAGTCAAATGCGCAGACGTGAGGAAGAGCTTCATCCATGATCCAGCACCATCCCACCATTCCTTAAGGCAGCGGTTCTCAACCTGTGGATTGCGACCCCTTTGGGGGGTCGAACGACCCTTTCACAGGGGTCGCCTAAGACCATCGGAAAATGCAGATATTTACATCACGATGCATAACAGTAGCAAAATTTCATGGTTGGGGGTCACCACCACATGAGGAACTGTATGCAAGGGTAGTGGCCTTAGGAAGGTTGTGAACCACTGCCTTAAGGGAATATTGACAAGTAGCAAGTGCGCATAGAGAAACATCCAAAAGGTGTAACCGCAAAAAACACACATCAGTTATTCCTGGGTGAGGAGACCGTTCCTGCAAACTTTTGGAGTGTGTAGGGTATTATGTGCAAACGGTCATAAAACCTTTTCTCTTTTTTAGGAAGACAAAACAGTAATAGTTTCAGTGACTTAATCCCCAGCCCGCTTTCAGAGTTTGAGACTGATTCAGTGTATGAATTAATACTGGAAAAATAAGTAACTCCTGTGTTCAGCGAGCAGACATCAAGACGTTTTCGAAAGACAATTATGGCATCGTTGGGGGGAAAAACAGAACACACATCGACAAGACAGAGTACTGCATTATTTTCCAATCTACGACAAACACTCTCTGGTTTTTCAAACGGACTCTTCTTCGTGAAGCCGGAAGGTGATATCAATAGAGAGTCCAACACATTTTACATGGGCTGACTGGTAAATTAAAAACAAGAAGCAGATCACCTTCTGGTGTGAAACTAAAACTTAAGCAGAAATGCGGATTTCTCTGCCTTCAGCAGCTTAGAATCAGAGCCTTCCCTACAGGAGGAGAGACACAGAAGGATAGACATTCTGGGCCTTTTGAATGAGTTAGTTCTGGCGTCACTCGGAATAGATCAATTCTAAGCTAAATGCTGCCTCGCACACCTCCCCCGTCGGCCCAAGGTGAGGCAGGATGGGGAGGAAGCAGTTTAACACAAAGAGAGGTCTGGAGAGGCCCGGCTCTCAGGCTTAACGAAAGCCTTTATTCAATCTCGATTTCACCGCTGATGGTGAGTTGCTCGTTGATTTTTTATGGCCAAGGAAGAGAGGGGATGTCACGTTGGGGTGACACACAGTCTCACAAAGACCTGCTGTGCCTCCTGGAGCACCTGCTTGCTTTATGGATGTGTTACAGACCAAGGAGCCGACCGCTGGCCACAGGGACTTGCTGGTGGCCCCTGCAATCCACACCGACCTTCCTGGCCGGCCAGCTCAGGCGCTCTTGAGAAAGAACAAACTCAAGGGCTATGAACACAAACCCATTCAGCACGATCCACGAGAAAACGGTATTCTAAACACCAGCTTCCCTTCAGGTTGGCCGGTTCCGCTTTGTGGAGTGGAAAAAACACACCATCACAATCTGTGCAGGCAGATCGCAGCGGGTCGCAGAGCCTGAGATATTATAGGGAAGCTGTGTTTGTGATAGGCTTATCTTTTTTTTTTTTCTTTCTTCAATATAGATTAAAAGAATGCCCGGGTGTCTGACCCTCTCTCTCTGGCCTTCATCGATTGTTCTTAGGAAAAAGGACTCGTTTTTTGGGAAGTGTTTGAAGTGACGGTGATAAGGATTGCAGGAACAATGGGAGGAAATCCTTTGAGAATGCTGGGTGTTTTCAGTCGCTCCGCGTGTGAGCACAGGTCGGTAAAGATGAACAGGAAACGGCTCCGGACAGAGGGAGGAAGGGAGATGCGGACAGACAGGGTAAGGTTTTAGGGCGGGATCAGACTCATTAATCTTAAGGATATATTGATACAAGCTGGTAAAAGCTCTCTAATAAGATCCTGGTACTATTTGGAAAAAAGAAAAAAAGAAAGAAAAATAGCTACCGCTAAACATAGACTGTGTCCCAGGCACGTTGCTAAGAGCTTTATCTTCCATCTCATTTAATGCTCACACCCTAACTTTAGTTAGCATTCTACTGGGTTTTATTATTATTATTATTTTTCTTATAGACTAGGAAACAGCAGGCGAGGCTCTGTAACTTGCCCACAGCACACAGCAGAGCTGGAGTTGAAACTCTGACCCACTTCCTTCAGAAGTGGGGATTGGGAGCGGGAGCACCATCCTGTGGGATGGTGGGGGATGCGGAGGTGGTTTTGGTTGTCACTAGACTGGAGGAGGGTGGGCATGCTCGCTTTTATTTATTTTTATTTTTTAAAATATTTTATTGATTTTTTACAGAGAGGAAGGGAGAGAGACGGAGAGCTAGAAACATCGATGAAAGCGAGGCATCGATCAGCTGCCTCCTGCATGCCCACCACTGGGGATGTGCCCGCAACCAAAATACATGCCCTTGACCGGAATCGAACCTGGGACCCTCAGTCTGCAGGCCGATGCTCTATCCACTGAGCCAAACCGGTTTTGGGGGACTGGGGATGCTAGATGCCGGGCACAGGGCAATGCCACAAATAAGCTGTCCTGTGCCCTGTACCATTTCTTTTACTCATGATTAGGTGAGTCCAGACCAAACTCAGTTTTGTCAACAAGCACAAAGCGTTTTTGCCCAGCTCTCACTGTAACCTGGGTATTGCGGGAGCTCACCACTGGGTGAATGAGGGGAGACTGTTTTTAGAGCTTCGCCCAGAGTTACTCACTATGTATCTGAGAACAATCCCATCAGTGCTGCTTGCTGAAGCCGAGTCACACAATCAGCCCGGAAGCAGGCTGCCTGGAGGCCAGCCACCTGACCGTGCCTTTCTTTCATCCAGAAGTCCAGGCGGAACACTTCCCGTGTGGAAACACTTGCTATAGATTAGATCCCTGACAGTGATCTTCCTCCTAAATGTTGTTAGTCCATTTTATTTGAAGGCTCATCATGAAGAAGGCTTTTCAAAATGTTATAAAAAAGGGCGTTGTATCTGGAAACAGTGAGAACCAGAACTCCAGCTCTGAGATCTTAAATATTGTGGTCTCCAATACTTTTATCTGAGCTCTTCTCGTTGATCAATAACAGATATTTGTTTAATGACAATATCAGCTCTTTGGATGAAGCGGAGGCGATTCAAAAACTCTTTCTGGCTCAAGAATCTAGAAGCATTTGGTGATATCCACGGGCCTGGGGTGAGTGTGTGTGTGTGTGTGTGTGTGCTCTCTCCCAGGACCGATGCCACAATGTGTGTGCTCTTAGGAATCTGAGCTCAATGGCCACATCTGAGCAGAAGTGTCGAGTCCATTACTGCTCTGGTATCCCCAAATTGTATTGTTCTTGGCCTTCCAAAAAGGGCTCATTTTGGGAAATCCAATATAATTCATCTAATCTTCTTTCTTTAGATGATTTGGCAAGAGGAGAGGGGAGGGGGGAAAGAGGTCAGGATGGCGTTGGGATTTATTTGGGAAAGTGCTTTGGTGACATAGTTCCTCCCTATCATTTCCACTTAAAAGGAATAATCCTTCTCCTCCCCCCTCAATAGAATGGATCAATTTAGTTATTTAAAACTTTTCATATAAGCCGCATGCTTAATACAGTGTATATCATCTTAATGGAAATCTCATATATGCATATGAATACATATAAGACAAGATAAAATATTTAGGGCATATCGAGGCAGATTTATTTAACTGTTGGTATTCATCATAGTACTAATATGATAAATGCCAAGTTAAATTGACCTCATTAACGACACGAAGGAAATGTGCAGGCTGATATTCATATAAGAAGCAGTTAAACTCTCAATATCTGACAGAGTGGGAAAGTACAGGGGAAATTTGGAATTCAGGAAATGCAACTTATTCTAGGATGGCACACTTACTATCCTACAGTTCAATGTGGCGGCTGTATTTGACTGAATCTCAAAAGTCACTAGTAACATGAACAGGACTCGAGTGTCTTTTATTTTTGTTAAACTCTGTACATGCACAGTCCACGTGTCTAAGAATTCACGGCATTTAAGAGAAATACCAAGTATTGTAACAAGCATGCACAGTCATCTCTGTAAACTCATTTTATTCTGGTGCCAATTTAGCTTACTTTGGCTTTCTAAATCTGTTTCCATAAACTTTACCATAAATAAATGATACGTTTTAGTATCTATTATTTGTGTGTGTGTGTGTGTGTGTGTGTGTGTGTGGTTTAGGTAGGTGCTGAATGATATTTTATCCTATTTTTCCAAGTTCGATAAATAATGGAAAATGTTAAATGGAAACATTTCATTTATAGAAGCTATATATTTGGAAAAAATGAAAAGGTCATAAATGATAAGAAATTCTTTATAAAAATAAGAGTATAACCTATATATTATTTTTTTTTTCATAAAAAGCTAACTCTTGGACATAAACAACACACCAAACATTTAACATTATTTGGTATAAAGGACATTAAAGACAGTAACTGTCTACTAAAAAAGTATATTAAACTTCAGACATGTTCCCTATTTTTCCCTCAGTCAAACAACTCAATGTCTACAGGAAAGGAGGAAATCTCAAGGACATTCAGTTACAAAGACTGGACATTTTCCACATTATCATTAAAGAATGCATGACAAGAATTTTAAATGGCCAAAATGTATCTGCCTATACAAAATGACACAACAGCACTCTTTTACAATTTAATAAGGAAGTCTTTGATAACGAAGTCCTTCAAATTTTCCCTTCTATGTGAGTAAGAATTTTTTTTTTTTTTTTTACAAATGGTAAAGTCTTAGTTATTTTTATGTCATAAATAACACTGCTACTCATATCTGGTATTATTACTATAAGGTACCCTCTTCAAGCTAATAGATCAAATTTGGGATGGTTACTCACATTATGAAAACAGTTTATATGAAGATTTTTCTGCAATGGTTCTTTAAAAAAAAAAAGGTTCTCCAGTACCCTAAAGCGCTAATATTGGTTTTAGAATTAGTCTGAGCCGTAAGTAACTGGCTACATTCTGAGTTACACATTCTACAAATACCCATATTACAAAAACATTACCACCATCAAAAGTTGCTCCTTTAACAAAGAAAAGCACAGGTAAAATCCTGTATTCTTGATAAACACGCAATCTCAAAATCAAGGTGTTTCTGTGTTCAAAATCTTCAACATCTGAACACGTAAAATTGCTATGGAAAAAACACACTCACCCAAATAGATATTATTTAAAAGTCTCTGCTAAGAAATCTGAGAGAAAGTACATTAGCTAATGTGCCAGTTTTTTAGACAAGAGAAAATCTTACTTCTCTGCACTCTCACAGGAAAAAACACTTAGGCCAATGCGCATCTTCATGTTGCCAGCTGCCTGATATTTCACTTTCAACATATAAAACGGTGGCCCTCTTGAGCATATAATATATTTCCTAAGTGGCTCTCTAGCTTTGCCTTTAACATTTTAATGCAGTCTGAAACTTCATGCTTGAGAATAAACATCTGAGATGAAAACTACTGTGGTTCCTTCCAAACCTCCATCTCTGCAGGCCCCAAGGGAATTTCTCGCTTCATCGCCTGTCCGTTTCCTTAGAAATAAGTGCACATTCTAGGCTACTGTCTCAGAAAGACAAAATGAACCTTATGCTTTCCTTCCAGAAGCAACAAAACACCTCTCAATAGTGTTTTTTAAAAGTTCACCTCTCCCTGCAGGACATCAGAGAGCTGTATATACACATCAGAATGCTCCTGTTCTAACGGGCCTCTTACCTTCGTTTTCGGTGTTGGCTGGCACCGAGTCAACCCCGAAAGGATGCCAGGGCTGGAGTTCGTCCAGGCTGAAGTCTCCATTCACGGGCAGCAGCTCCACGGTGGTTTTGGTTTCGGTCAAGGACGGCATGAGCGCATCGTTCCCGTAACTGATCCTCGGCTCGCTGATCATGTTGGCCAGGACGTCATCCGAGTAGTTCTGCTCTTTCTGCAGCAGCTCGTCTGAAACGGGACACAGGCGTGATGTCATTGAGAGCGGGGGGTTGGCACCATCCTCACCCCCGTTTTACAGATGTGGAAACGGAGGCCCGTGGTAAGTAAGCCACCTGTGCAAAATCTCGGGGAGCCAGCGCCCACGATGTGAGGTGAACCCAGAGGGAGTGGCTTAAACCCGGGCTGATGTTCCTTGCCATCTCCTCCTCTGAGCCAGTGGTTCTCAACCTTCCTAAGGCCGCGACCTTTGCATCCAGTTCCTCATGTGGTGGTGACCCCCCAACCATGAAATTTTGCTACTGTTCTGCATCGTGATGTAAATATCTGCATTTTCCGATGGTCTTAGGCGACCCCTGTGAAAGGGTCATTCGATCCCCAAAGGGGTCGCGACCCACAGGTTGAGAACCGCTGCTTTGAGCGATTCTCCCAGGAAGCCATCATCCCCGGGTACCACAGTGCGCTCTGGTGATGTGCCAGCCGTGGAGTTGTGGCAATACGCCAGGACAAGCCCAAGGACATAGAGCCAGTCAATCCCTAGTCTTTCCCCGAACACATGTCACGACCAGAGTAGCCTAACCACTGGGCAGTCTGGTTTTGCCTCGGACAAGTCTGTCTTCCCTAAAGGCTCCCTGCTCCTGCCTGGGGTTCTCCGGCGACAGAGACACAGGCCCCTGGCCCTCTGGCTGTGACCTTGGACCCCTGAAGGTTTGCTCCATCCTCTTCCTCCCGCCCTCTCAACGGGTCTCCCGTGATCTCGAAGCAAACATCCTGGTTTCATCCTCAGCTGCTGCTCTTTTCAAAAAATGCAACCAGCCAGCCGAAACCGGTTTGGCTCAGTGGATAGAGCGTCGGCCTGTGGACTGAAAGGTCCCAGGTTTGATTCCGGTCAAGGGCATGTACCTCGGTTGCCAGTAGTGGGTGTGCAGGAGGCAGCTGATCGATGTCTCTCTCTCTCATCGATGTTTCTAACTCTCTATCCCTCTCTCTTCCTCTCTATGAAATTAATAAAATATATTTAAAAAAATGCAACCAGATACCCCTTTATCAGAGTGACTAAACAAATTCTACTTTAAGGAACATAATTGACTTGGCTGAAGTTCTTGTAGACGAATGAAAACTCCCAAATTACACAATCCAGTACTGAAATGCATTTTTATAGAAAAAGAGCTTGGGAAATATATAACTTTGTAGCAGGTGTAACTAGCGCTTTGAAAACAGGGCATCGCAAGAATGTGAATCTGCTCTTAGGTCGCCAAGGATTCACCAGGATTTCCTGTGTGACATATTTTAAAAAATTACACTCATCAATAGCACGTGTTCTATCACAACGAATCAGAACCTCATTTTCCAATCATCCCTCCATCAAGAGTTTATTGTGTTATATAGTTCAAATCAGTTCAACGGTTACTATTTCTGTTGTAGAAACTAAGTTCAGGACTTAAATTTGGTTTGTAATATTTTCCCTTCTCTTTTACTTCGACAAAAAAAAAATCATCTGAAAAATTAAAATTCCGTTCAAATATATCTGTTAAAACAATTTCACAGAATAGAATTAAAAGCATGAGATTAATGTCCGTGTAGGGAGCTGGTTTTATTGCACGCTATGATTTTAAATGATAAAATCCCAAGCAAATCAGGTCCTTTGAAGTCTAATTTGAGTTATAATAGGTATCTGTTCACTGTGGACCATTCTAAAATTCAGTGTTTGATGCCTGCAGTGATCTTTCCCACACAGACAAAAGGCTCCATTAGATTCCTTCCAACTTTTTCATGTCTTGCAGAGTCACAGGTAATGGCCAATAAGTTAGCCAGCGTCGGCTTTAATAAATTAAATGGGCATTTCTTTTATATAAATCTAATGCTTGTGACGGTTAAACACATAAAATGCTAAAGAAGGATCTTGTGGAATAATTATTGGTGCTTCCAAGCTCATGCCGAGAGGGAATAACCTTCACCAGGATCTGCTTTTGGCTCCATCCGGCACCGTGTAGTTCTTGGTGCCTTTGCGGCATTATCATAACCTTCCCTCTTTGCCCTCTTTCTCCATTTGGATGTGTTTTCTCTGTCTTGCCTACACAGGACTAAGCTTGTTTCTTGTGACTTCTCGGAATAACTCCTCTTGCTCCTTGTTTCCTACTGTCTTCATCTCTCTAATACTTCTCTTGTACCTCTTTCTGCAATTCTTCTTTAGAAATCTCATTTACTCTGAAACCCTAAGGATCCTCCCTTTGGATGATTCTGAAGAGTATTTCCCCAGCTCTGACCTCTCCCTCCCTCTCCAGTTTTCATATTTCTAACAGTTTGCTAGGTCTGTTAACTTACACTGTCCATGAAAGGATGTGCAAAACCGCGTTCAGGGCCCCATTTCTAACTGTGGCAGAACCTTCAGAACCATCTGTGACTCTATTTATATCATGCACAGCTCCTTTTATTTTTTAAATTTATTAAAAAATACATTTTATTGATTTTTTACAGAAAGGAAGAGACAAGGATAGAGAGAAACATCGATGAGAGAGAAACATCTATCAGCTGCTTCCTGCACCGCCCCCCCCCCCTACTGGGGATGTGCCCACAACCAAGGTACATGTCCTTGACCGGAATCGAACCCGGGAACCTTCAGTCCGCAGGCCGACGCTCTATCCACTGAGCCAAACCGGTTTCGGCACAACTCCTTTTAATTACATTTCTGGATTCTCTTATTCACCCCTCACCCCCCTTCTCCACTGGCCACCTTGGACCACCATTACTGTTTGCCTGGAGAACTGTGATGTTCTCCTCCTTGCTGTCCCTGCTCTAAGTTGTATCCTTCTTGGTTCCCCAGACCTTCCCCTGATTCTGAGAAATGGCCCCTCCCATTGCAGTGGTAATGTCTATTTGGTTTTCCTTAGTGGAGTTCCTAGAACCCTTCGAATTTAAGTGGTGAGAGCTGGAAAGGTGTCTTTTGTTATGTTAATGAGATGATTTGGGGGAGGAGGGGATGTCCTGGGTCACTTAAGGTGTCAGTCTGGTCACAAGAAGAACCACCAGCTGATTAAAAGGTTGTGATTTTCAGTCCCCTCTTCCAGACCTCCAGGGAGAGGGGAGCGACTGGAGATTGAGTTCAATCACCAATGGCCAATGATTTAATCCATGAGGCCCAAATCGTAAAACCTCCATACAACCCCCAGAGGCGGGGCTGGGAGAGATTCTAGGAGGCGAACAAACACACAGAGATGCAGAAAGAGTGATGCCCTGCAGAGGGCATGGACGCTCGGTGCCCTTTTCTCCACGCCTTACCCTGTGCATCGCTTCCATCTGGCTGTTCCTGAGTTACATCCTTTTATAATAAACTGGGGATCTAGTAAGCAGAATGTTTCTCTGTATTTTGTGGGCCATTCTAGAGGAATAGAACCCGAAGTGGTGGGAAGAACCTCTCGTTTACAGCTGGTCTTGAGAAGCCCAGGTGACAATCAGGACTTGCCATTGACTAAGGTGGGGAGAATCGTGGAGCAGTCTTGTGGGCCTGAGCCCTTAACCCAGTATTAGTGGGAACTAATATTATCTCCAGACAGACAGTGTCAGAATTGGGTTGAAGAATTGGTAGGACACTCAGCTGATGTCGGAGAATGACTTGGTGTTTTGAGGGGAAATCCTGTACACGGAACTGGTGTCAGAATCGTACCATCGCACTTCTCTCAGACTCAGCGTCTTGGAAGTCTTGGATTATTCCCCAACTGGACCATGCACGCCCATCATGACACCTTGGTTTCTGTTCCTGCAACCGGAGAAGCCCATCTCTGCTTATCTAAAGAGTATGAACTCTCTCAAGACTGCCTTGAACATCCCCATCCTCTAAGATCTTCCTCAACAACTTTATGGGACAGGCATTCTTAGCTTCATGGGACAGGAGCCAGGCTGGGAGGCGTGAATGGATCTCTTCAAGACCCCACAGCCTACAGGCATCAGGTGGGCATCCAGGTCCCGGGCTGTACAACACCAGCCTCCCTGCATGAACCCCCTGCCTCTCTGGCCTCCACAGTATCACACACCGGAGTCCCGTCAATGGAATGCGCATTTACTGAGGAAATGGAAAAACCAGGCAGTATAAGCACAGCTCTGTCCCAGAATGTCGTCCACTCTTAACTACTGACTTAAACACTAGCCCCGTGGGATGATTATCGCCTTTGTCCCCTCAAACAGGCATTTCCCAGGCATGGGAGTTGGAGGGAGGTGGGTACCCACTGTATTCATGGACGTGAAGAGGTGGAGTAGACAATTGTCACAGCGGAAAAGCTTACATCCGCACTTCCTAAAACATCCAGGGCATAAATCAACAAATCGGAGGGCAGCCTGTTCTCTTTTCTCTCTCATACAACTGGCAGGAAATCTCCTCCAAATGGCAATTCAAATGCTCAGCCCCACGATAGTTCATTTTCCTGGATTATTATTATATTCATTTTCAGAAAATGACAGAAGGAGACTTTGAAGAAATGTCTTTTTTTTTGGCAGAGCGAAAGCATTTAGGTTTTTATTTTTCATAGAAAGTAGCGGAAAGCCACATTCCCATGCAATTAAACACAAGAGATTCAGAAAACCAACACTGGTGATCTGTGGAACAAAGAAAGTCAGTGTGGTTTTAAGGGAGAAAAAGAAGGTGGGGGGGGAGGAGGAAAGGGATGATGGATTTCTGTGAGCTGGGGTGGGATTGAATTTTGGACCGTCCAGAGCAGCCACCCACCTCTTCTATTATAAAGGCTCAGGACTATACCGTTGGCTAACACGATTGGCACTGGGCAATTCTGCTTGTGAGAAAAAAAATCCAGAGCCAAATATGATTATGTCATTGCTCCTTCTGCGTGGGACTTCATCTCTGAATTCCAGGGTGAGGCTAATCACACAGAAAACACACTTCTGTGTGGGTGGCCCTGATGGATTATCTTTTCCCCCCCGAATTAATGCAATATTTTATTAAAATGCTTTGATGGCATATATTGGGGATTTCCAAAGCTTTTAAGCATCTGCATTTGCCAACTGCCGTGTTACCTCTGGAGTCAAATATTTTCTTCCCTTAATACCCAGATACATGAGCTCTGCAATTAAAACTGGAAATATTTAACCGAGTTCCATGATGGTGATATTTAATCTACAGTTTAAACAATAGCAGATACTTCATTTCAAATACTAAACATCCAGCAAAAAACCCTCATCAGCTTGCCCTTCTGAAAATGTGTAGTAAAGGATGTACAGTAAAGAGAACACAACAAAAATACCTCACCACTCAGCAGTCACTGTAAATAAATATTTAAAAA
This sequence comes from Lasiurus cinereus, assembly GCA_011751065.1. Lineage (NCBI taxonomy): Eukaryota > Metazoa > Chordata > Mammalia > Chiroptera > Vespertilionidae > Lasiurus > Lasiurus cinereus. Next base: position 2,641,958 of record JAAGEH010000045.1, on the reverse strand, counting down.
ACATTTTAAAGAAACTGACATCAAAAGAAACACCCAATAGCAATGCCATCTTGGCCAAATGACTAAAACGCTTTGTTTTTGTAGAAGCAACAGATTCGCATGATTTTGGGAAGGAACAGCCTCATCAAAGAGCTGCTCCATGGGAAACAGATGAATTCTAAGCCTTCTCTTCATCATTAATCTCCCACGGAAGCCCCTCCCCCAAACTGAACTGCCACGTTTTAGGGTTCAAGAAAATAAAGTTGACCAACGTGACATCGGTTCTCTTTTACAAGCTTCTGGTCTACCTCTTCCATCCTTTAAACACATTTGGGGTGGAGAGGACAATTTCCTAATCCAGCGGTTCTCAACCTGTGGGTCGCGACCCCTTTGGGGGGGTGTCAAACGACCCTTTCACAGGGGTCGCCTAAGACTATGGGAAAACACCTATTTCCCAAGGTCTTAGGAACCAACACACCGCTCCTCGGTGTAGCAAACTGTAGCCATGTAGTTTACTGTTGTCATATGAAGACTGTTACCCATGCTACACTACGATTCAAGACAAAATTTCATTTATTTGTAATGAGAAATAAATATTTCACAATATATAATTACATATTGTTTTTGTGATTAATCCCTGTGCTTTAATGATGTTCAATTTGTAACAATGAAAATACATCCTGCATATCAGATATTTACATGACAGTTCATAACAGTAGCAAAATTACAGCTATGAAGTAGCAACGGAAATCATTTTATGGTTGGGGGTCACCACCACATGAGGAGCTGTCTTAAAGGGTCGCAGCCTTAGGAAGGTTGAGAACCGCTGTCCTAATCGGAAAAGGGGTTAGACCTCATCCGTGGCCCGTGCCCAGCACAGCTGGCAAAGCGCTGATGCGGAGACCGGTGTGCGCCCGAGGTCCCCTGAGCTTGCTGCTTTTTCTTTTATACGAGATGGAAGCAGCATCGCCCTTATTAATTTTTTCCATTTTCTGATTCTTCTGGTTCCCAGGACCGAAGTATGTATTTATCAGCAGCCTTTCTCCCGAACGGAGATCTCCTTTCAACCTTAACAGGGGATTCTCATATGACCAATTCCTGTCTTCTAATAAATATTTACTTATACATCTGAAAGGACCGGAGATGGCACCTCTGCACAAAGTATGCTACCTCCCCACCCACCGCCCCCCAACTGCCACCGCTGCATGGGAAGTATTTATAACAGGGATGTGATTTTTCCTCTATCTAGAAGCTCTACTATAAATCTGTCATCCATTCCAGGCTTTTGGCCCACAC